>VMDO01028810.1:0-23417 GCA_007922755.1 Pedetes capensis
TGAAAGATATTTAACTACTATGGAAATTACATTATTTCACCCAGTTTGGGGGGTACTTCTCCATAAAATTTAAGGTAATATCTCATATTTTAGAAAATGTGCTAAGATTTCACGTACAAGGACTATATTCTTATTAAGGTTACCCTATACTTTCCCCATGGGGGAGGCCACATACTTGCATTCAAAGTATAGGTTAATCATAGAATTCTTTTGTGTACTCACAGTTCATATAAGTTGCTCACATGATATTTTGTATTTTTGACATTTAAAATATATAAATACATTTTCAATAACCTTTATATACATTTGTACCTGTTGAAATCTTTCATATTTTCTTACTTTGAGAATCACATTAATTTTATCATAAATGATTGAATCTTGGATATCTTTTATTGTTCCAGATGATTGTCCAGTTATAACTTTTAGGGTCATCCTATTGACATAAAAGAAATCATTTAGCAACATGTTCAACAACAGTATAGCTTACTAAAAGAATTGATCACTCTTTTACTATGCATAAAAAATTCCAAGAATTTGGATAAATAAAAGATACATCATGATCTAGTCTTTTAGGGAACTACAAATTAAGTAAAAATAAATGAACTCCTTGAAGTAGAATTAAAATGCAACAAAATATTTGGTGTTTTCATTGGTATAAAAAGAATATCATCAGAATTTTATAAAAGGAACATTTGTTATTAATTAGGTAAAACTAGACAGACATCTAGAAAAGGAAGTTTATAAGTTAATGGCAGAGTTTTCAAGACAGATATGAGGGTGATAGATATAAGAATGATGGGAGAAGTTTAAAGAAAACAATAGTAAAAGACTTGAGCAAGGCCAAAAAGTTAGATCACTGGGTGTAGTCTATGAACGGCAATGTAAACCAAGAGATGAGAGTGAAGTTAACAAGCATGCAGATGATGCTACTGAAAATAATTTTGAGTATTAGACAGAGGCACTGTACTTGTGTATACACAAGGAATATGGCTCTGATAATGCATTGGGTAAATTTGAGAGTAGCATGTAAACACAGACTAAAGGCTCAGGAAAGAGGACAGTGTAAGAAATGTAAAATGAGGGAACAATGTATAAGGGACTTGCATCTGAGAAAATGGAACTTGGTGATTTTGCAGGTGATTTTGCAATTCATTGGTGGAAAAGACAAGAGAGCCAATCATTAAAACACAGTAAAGGGTTAATAGAGCAGGCATAGCCAGGACAAAGATCTGTAAAACAAACAAACAAACAAACAAACAAAAAACCTAAAAAACAAAAAACAAAAAAACGTAACCAGAGTTGAAGAAACACAATTATATTCCAGAGAAGCCTAGAGAGAAGGACACATGAAGAGTGATGGTTGAAGGTATTGGATGTTGCAGAAATAAGAAACACTTCTGAGAAGCATAGGATCAGAATTCTACTTCATGGGTCAGAATTCTACTTCATGGATAGAAAAGAGAAAAAGAAATAGACGGAACCTGAGACATAAATGCAGTAAGTTTTACATTAAGGAAAATGAAAGGGTTTCAAGAGGAATTTGAGAAATATGTTGAAGGTAATGGGGGAATGTGAGAATATTTGGCAGTAAAAGTTAAGGAACCACTAAAAACGGAGTGATTAAATACCAAATTGAAACTGCTTATGAGCAAATCCAGAAGACAAGAAGGAATTCTAAGTAGAGGATGTGTGTTGGGTGGTGATAAGGGTGGAGGTGGAGGTGTGGCATGATCTGAGACAGGACATTTAACTTCTGAGACTCAAAATAATAAGGGATACATCCAGATTTCACAGAATTTTAGGTAAAGGGAAGAAAATTTAGGGAACTCCTATTAGTTGCACTCAATGCTGTGAATGATTAATCAACATAAAGCTATAGGTGGGGACATTTTTCTTTTTTTATGCCTTTAATGCTTGTTTTCAACATATTTGAGAGGTAACAGTAAATACAATATATTTTTAAATTATCACTATTAGTGTAACCAGAAAAGGAAATAATAAAGCAGAAATAGCCCAATGCTTAAAATTAAATGCATTTTGGTACTTGACATATTATTGTTATACTCATGTTAAATATTATTGTTGCGTTTTTGGATTTAAGTATATGTTGATAGAATTTGTTAAAATGTCTTTGAGAAATTTAATACCTGTAATATGTTAATAAATGCTACAAATCAATTCACCAACAGCAAAATTGGGAAAAGTCACAAGTAGGCTATTCACAAAAGATGAAATGCATATAAGAATTCAACCTCCATGGTAAGAAAAATAGAAAAAAATGCATTTTTTGCCTAATGGCTAAAGTAGAAAAATAAGTGGTAGTACTCAGTTTTATGGAGAATAAGGTATAAATTATTACTCAAACAGTAAAAATATAGTTTCAACAGTAGGGATATTAAAGAAGCATCATGATCTTTTGCATCAGTTTAGTTTACTTGAGTTTGAAAGCTACATTAGTCCATTTTGTTTTGTTTTGTGTTTTGTTTTTCAGTACTGGCAGGTTGAACCTAGGGTCTCACACATGCTGGGTAAGTGCTCTATCACTGAGCTGTACCCCAGGCCATTTTTAATTTTTTGTCTTGAGACAGGGTGTTGCTAAATTACACAGGCTGCTTCTGGCCTTGAACTTAGGATCTTCCTGCCTCAGCCTCCTGAGTTGCTAGAATCACAAATGTGTACCACAAAGCCCATCACATTAGTCCTCCTTTTATCTGAAGACCAAGGATATTATCAGCAATAGAGTTTTTTGAATAATGAATAGTCGTTTACAAATCTCTTTGAAAAATCTTAACGAAGTATGATTCTCTATCAATAGGTAGACAATTAGGGATATCCCAGATATGACACAAAAAGTAAAGCATTTTTTGTCATGCTTTGTTCCAACCTGAACATAAATATATAATGAGTAAATATATTTATATATTATTGGTGAAATCAGTTAAATTAAGTCCATTTGTAGATGTTTAAAGGAACTTTTAAGATTGGGAAATAGTTTCTGTCTTGTCTTCACAGTTTTGAAAAGATTAGGCAATAGGAGAATAGTGTGGGCTTTAGGCAAATCTTTAAGTATGGTTTTAAGGTTTTCTCATGAATGCAAACTTAAAATTGTAGTTTTGTTATCTCTGCCATGATAACAGATTGATAATGGAATTTGTGCCTGCAGTGGTAGCCCTGTGGCATCTGATCCCGTCAGATCTCCGAAGCTACGCAGGGTCGGTCCTGGCTAGTACCTGGATGGGAGACCACTTGGGAACACCAGAAACTGTAGGCTTGGGAGAAGGACCTGGCAACCCCCTCCCAAAAATCAATCTGCCATTGAAAACCCTATGAACAGCAGAGAAGCACTGACAATAGTGTTTCGCCTGTTGTACAGAGGGTCGCTATGAGTTGGATACCGACTCGACAGCACCTAACAACAACAATGGAATTTGTTTATGCTATTGCCCAAAAGAGAAAAATAAGTAAAAAGCATCACCCTTATCATTGATCAGCCTGCAGATGTACCACCCTGGCTTCCAATCCTAGCAGATCATCGAAGTTAAGCAGAGTCGGGCCTGGTTAGCACTTGGATGGGAGACCACCTAGAAACATCGGGTACTGTAGGCTTGGCAGAAGGACCTGGCAGCCCACTCCCCACACAATCAGCCACTGAAAACTATATAAATAGGAGAGAGGCCCTGACAAAAGTGCTGGGCATGGCACAGTGTCCAGTAGTGTTTCATTTATTGGACCCAGTTCCATAGCACCTAACAACAAAAACATTATTGATCAGGCTAGGATAATACCGATAAAAGCAGCTGCAAAGTCAATAGGAAACTATACTCTCTCAAGAGAATGTTATACTAAAATATATCATACTTTCCTCCCTTGACTATTATATTCTTGTTGTTGTTAGGTGCTATCCAGTCAGTGTTCAACTCACAACAACTCTACATACATCAGGCGAAAGAGTATTGTTAGTGCTTCTCTGCTATCCATAGTTTTCAATGGCTGATAGTTTTTTGGGGGGCATGGGTTGCCAGGTCCTTCTCCCAAGCCTACAGCATCTGTAATCCCAGGAAGTCTCCCATCCAAGTACTAACCAGGCCCAACCCTGCTTAGTTTCTGAGATCTGATAGGATCAGAGGCTAAAATGGTATGGCTGCAGGCACTACGTTCTTACTCTCTGAGAAATGTTGTTCTCCAAAATGTTGTTCTCCAAAATCTTAGGCTGTTAGACACCTTTCTGTTTGAAATTTTATCAATATAAAATAAATATTTTACTCTTGCCAGGAGTTTTAATGTTACTTTGAGCAGGGCATGGTGGCATACACCTGTAATCCCTGAGGCTCTAGAGGCAGAGGCAGGAGGATCATAAGCTCGAGATCAGAGGCAGTCTGCATAACTTAGGGAGACCCTGTCTCAAAAAGTGAAAAAAAAAAAAGTGCTGTGGGCACAGCTCAGTGGTCCAGCACTTGCAAAGTATGCAGGTGTGAGGCCCTGGGTTCAACAGCCAATACCATAAAAAAAAACAAAGTTACTTTGACACAGAGAAAAAAATTTGATTTACAAGCCTGATACAGAGCTTCATATAAGGGAGTTCTGGATATAACTTTTCATATCTCTGTCAACATTATAGTTTATAAATAAAGAACAAGACCATGGATCCACTTTTATTAATAGTTATCATATTTTGGAGTTTTTTTCATCTTATATATGTTATCCAATTATTGACATTAGATTGTATACTATATTCCCCTGTTATCCTTTCATTGTTGGTAAGAACAATAAGGCCTGCAGCTGTACCACTGTGGCAGTTAATCTCGTCAGATCTTGAAAGCTAAACTGGGTTGAGCCTGGTTCGTACTTGGATGGGAGACCACCTGGGAATACCAGGTGCCGTGGGCTTGGGAGCAGGACCTGGCAACCCACTCCCAAAAAACAACCAGCCAATGTAAACTCCATGAATAGCAGAGAAACACTAATAGTGTGTCGCCTGTTGTATGTAGGGTCACTGTGAATCCGACATGGACTCAGTGACCCCTAACAGCAACAACAACAACAAGATCTGTAATGATGTTCCTTCTTTGTAGCTCATTGATTACTATGCTTATCTTTATTATTTTCTTCCTTCTTTTCAATTTGTGTTTAATTGCTTTTCATTTACTATTTTCTTAATGTGGAAACTTCTTTGATTTTTGACTTCATTCTTATTGAATATAAGCATTGAATGTTATATATTTCCCTTTAATGGCCACAAAACCTAGGTTTAAAAAAGTGATTTTTCTGTGCTTTTAGACTTTAATTCTCATAAATTGTATCTTCTTTTGTTATGACTCAAACTATGGCCAATCTTGGTGAATGTTTTTGTGCACTTGTAAATTTATTGTGCATTGCTTGGTGTCATATTTTACGAATTTCAGTCAAAGTACGCTGGTTAATAGCATTCTTTAGCTGTTCTGTGTCCTTATTTCTTCTATCAATGTTGAAGAGTGTTGAAATATTCAGCTAGTAGTGTAATTTTTTCTCTGCTAGGTCTATCCATTTTTGCTTCATGTATTTTGGAGCTCTGATATTGGGAACATGCATATTCAATATTGTCATGTCATCTTGATACATGAAATCATTACCCATTTTTCCTCATTAACTATGGTAATATTTTTTGATCTGAAAGCTATTTTGTGTCATACTAAAATAGTCACTATTTTCTTTTTCCATCCTTTCAATTTTTTCCTTTCCTTTGGAATCAAAATGAGTTACTTATGTACTTGTATGTAGTTGAGTTTAGCTTTTTAGCAAGGCTTACAATCTATGTCACTTTCTGTAATGCTTAGATCACTTGCATTTAATATAATTATTGATATGATGAGTAAGTTTTCTGCCTTATTTTTAGTTGATTTAATATTTACTTTACATTTTATATCCATTATTGAATAACTTTTTTGGAGTTTGTTGTAGTTTACACTACTGATTTCTAACTTGTCACAGCCTATGTTGAAATAGTACCACTTCTGTTTCTTGCAAGAAATGCACACAGTATACCATTTCTTCCCTCATATTTGTGCACTTGCTGTTATGCAATCTATGTAACATACAGCTAATATTTTGCTTTGTCAGTTATCTTTTCTATAATTTAAATAAAAGACTCTTTCTATTTACTAACATATTTACAATATCCTGTTCTCTCTAATGCCTTGGGTAAATCCAAATTTTTATCTAATATAAATTTTATACTTCCTTAAAAACTGCTCTTAGTATGCATTTACTGCAGGTCTTCTGGAAACACATATTATCACACTTTTTATTGCCTGAAATTTTTTTACTTCACGTAATCTATGAAAGATTTTTTTTTCTTGGAATATAAGATTTTTGGTAAACATACTTTTTAAAATTCTGAACATTAAAGATATCATTCATTTTCTCAAGGCTTTGATTGTTCTTGAAAAGAACTCTGTGATCACTCATTCTTATCTCTGTTCTGTTATACTTAATATTTTTTCTATGTCTGCTTTGAAGATTTCTCACTTCCTTTTTGGCTTTTAGCAATTTGATTATAGTAAGCTCTATAGTGTGTGTGTGTGTGTGTGTGTGTGTATGTGTGTGTATATGTGTGTTTACCCTGATTTGGAGTCTTTGGGATTATATATTTTAAATCAATTTAAAAGTTTTTGGCCTTTATGTATTCAAATATTTGCTGCTTTCCATTCGTCCCAAACTCAAGTTGTGCTTATATTAGACTACTTGATAATGTTTACTTAGTCTAATTTTTTAGTCTTTTTTCTTTCTATGCTTCACTTTGTATAGTTTCTATTTCTATTGTTTCAGGTTATTGATTTGCTTCTTTTTAAAGTTTTAAATCTGTTGTAAAATCCATCTGGTCTCTTTATTATTCCAAATATTGATTTTTTCCAAGTATTAATTTTTTAATCATTGGATATTCCACTTGGGTCTTTTACAGTATCTTCTATTTGTGTCCTCATCATGGCCACTTTTTGTGATATCTTTAAACATGGGAAGACTATTTATAATCATTGTTTTTGTATCTCTACCTGCTAATTCCATTATCTCAGTCATTTGTGGCTCTTTTCTCTTGGTTTGCTTTTCTTCTAGTTATACACTATTCTTTATGCTTCTGTGCATGCTTTGTAATATTGGATTATATCAAAAGCATTGTGATTTTTATGACATATATTAGAGGCTTGTGTCTTTAAGTAATGTTGTGTATTGTTTTTGTATGCACTAAAATTTCTTGGATCAGTTTGGTCTGCTTTGAAGACTTTGTATAGTGCCTTTGGTGTAAACTCCAATACAAACATTCTGGCCTTTTGTGAAGATTACTTCATGACCCATGTGTTATGAGACCTTGCCATTCTGGCTGATAGGAACACAAACTACTCTCACTTTTGTGTGAACTTTGGGAACTTTTCCATGTCTTCATTTTGGTTGTTGTTTCTCCAGATTGTGTAGTTTCTGCCTTCAAGTGTGCAAATCAATACTCAGAAAAGGCCTGGAGGACTGTGACAATCTCCAGAGCTCCCTCTCTGTGCAGCTTCCTACCCTCTGGGAAAGTGTACCATCTAGTCCAGACACTTTTCCTTTCAAAATCTTACCTCTATCTCTTTGACAGTGAGATTGTCAGACTCTATGAGAGTCCCCATGGCCTTTCCTGGGAACTTGAGAGCGTCCCTGAACAGTAACTTGGCATGACTTCAGAGTTCATCTTTTTAAGTTCCTTCTCACAGTGATTGTATCTTTCAGCTGCTTACTGTCCAATGTTTGAAAATCATGCTTCATATCCTTTGCCCTATGTTCTAGTTGTGGAACATAGAAAGGAACTGGATGGGAATTAGACTGGGGGCAAAAGTCATCCAAAATCCATTTTCAGTCTCATTTTAATTACACTTTCACTTTTCTTTCTACCCCATTTAAAAAAAATCCCTCTCCATATAAAAATTTCTATTCTCTATATTTCACAATCTGTTTAATCTCTAGGTCTTCTTCTGAATTCATTAATGCAAAGTATTTTCTTCTTTTTAGAATCTAGGGTGCCTGGAATTTTTATAAATGAATCTTTCTGTTATCTGTGGTATTTTTTTTTTTTTTTTTTGGTTCTTGAACTACTTTGTGTTGAGGGACTCATTTTTTGGGGGGGAGGTCATTACAAGCTTACTCTGTTTATTTTGCTGTCTGATATATGTTTTCTTAGTCATGGAATTTTCTTTTTCTATTTTAGGGTTTCTCAACTCCTCTTCTCCTCTCTTTTCTCTCTCTCTCCTTCCCTCCCTCCCTTCCTTTCTCTTCCTCTTTTTTTTGCTCTATTTTCTCTTCCTTTTCCCTTCCCTTCCCATTCCTTTCTTTCCTTTCCCTTTCCCTTTTCCTTTCCCTTCCATTCTTTTCCTTACCTTTCCTTCCTTTCTTAGTTTTAATACCTGGTGGTTGAACCCAGGACCTTACATATGCTAGGCAAGTGTTTTACCACTGAGCTGCATCCAGTCCCTTTTATGTTTATTTATGTTTTATTTGGAGACAAGGTCTTGCTAAGTTGTGCAGGCTGCCTTGGGGCTTGAACTCACAATCCTCTTGCCTCAGCCTCAGAGTTGCCAGGATCACAGGTGTGTGCTACATACCTTGCACAACTTTCACAGTCTTGATTGTCCTGTCCATTATAGTATATTTAGTATTTCTAATCTCTACCCACTAGATTCCAATAGCATCTTCACTCAGTTTTGACAATTAAAAAAAAGCCTCTATACATTGCCAAATGTTCTGGGGAGAAGGGAATAGAATCAATGTTCTGTTAACTAAATCTGAGTTTGTTTTATCTAAATCTTAGCCTTATCACTAGCCAGGTGGTATAAGAGTCATACCTCATACCATGATCTTGTCTGAGGGTAGATACCTTCTCTTAGACTTACCTGAATTTAGAAAATATATGTATTTGTGTATTTTTAAACTTATTTTCAATGTCTGATAGAGGCTTTTCTATTGCAGATTTGCTTACTCAAGATGGGGTATATTTCTTACCCTGTAACTCTATGAATCACAACTCTTATGATATATTAAATTTGAATAGCCTTTGTTTTCTTTCCCTGATACTTAATTCTATTTTCCAATCCACACATTTCCTACTAGGACTTTTAATTTTTGAAATTAGGGAGGTAAGAGGGCAGGTAATAAGATGTTTTCTGTTTCTATAAATTTATATAATGAGTCATTAACTTGTGTTTTTAAGTCACATTTCTCTAGTTTTATAATTAAGGGAAATTCTTCATAGGTTTTGGATATTGCTTCTGCAATATGAATTTTAGGGTTGTTTAAAACTTCTTCCTTATCTCTTTTTTTCACATATATTTTGAGAATAAGCTGGAAAAGGAAGCATAGGTTCTTACATTCTGTTAGCCTATTGGATCTCAGTAGAGACTACTTAGGGACTGGAGAGAAAGAAGATGGAGTTTTAAGATCAACAACTTTGTTTTCTTTTAGAATAGGAAATACATGAATAATTTTAATAATCGTTTAGGTTTATTGTATTTCCTCAAAAATGTTCCTGCAACCTTACCAAAAACTGCAGAAAATCGAATTCTTCCTCAGATTGATGAATCTTATGTGATGATAAATTAAGTCCTATTAAGTTGCAGATACAGTCATGTTTTGCATAAGGACAAGGATACATTTGGAGAAAAGAATTGCAAGTAGATTTCACTGCGTGCAAACATCATAGTGTACTTACAGAAACTGGGTCTTCAATGACTTGATGTGGCTTCTTGATGCAATCAAGGAATTCAGTTAGCAGGTTGTGGTGGTGCATACCTGTAATCCCACAAATTCAGGAGGCTGAGGCAGGAGGATTGAGAGTTCGAGGCCAGAGACAGCCTGGGCAACTTAGCAAGAAGTTGTCTTAAAATCAAACCAAATCTAACAATCAATTGAATAAATTTAAAAAGGGGCTGAGGGTATAGCTCAGGGATAAAGCACTATATAACATGTGCAAGACCTTTGGTTTAACCCCCACTCCACCCAGTCCTAGAAAAAAGAAAAAAGAGGCTAAGTAAACAGGAGATTCATGAGCTACTGCCTGCATAATATGGCATACTGTTTTCCAGTAAGCTTTCTATTTGTATAAGGGAGTATACTTGATAAGATAAAAAGCATAAGATAGTAAATATGTTGTTGTTGTTGTTGTTGTTAGGTACTGTAGAGTCAGTATCCGACTCATAGCAACCCTACATACAACAGGCAAAACACTATTGTCAGTGCTTCTCTGCTGTTCGTAGGGTTTTCAATGGCAGATTGATTTTTGGGAGTGGGTTGCCGGGTCCTTCTCCCAAGCCTACAGTATCTGGTGTTCCCAGGCAGTCTCCCATCCAAGTACTAACCAGGCCCCTTCCGAGATCTGATGGGATTGGATGCCATAGGGCTACGGCTGCGGGCATAGTAAATATATAAACCATTAATTATAATAATAAGGTATTACATACCCTCCATACTTGTATATACTGTAAACATGACTGGTAGTACAGTAGATTTATTTACATGAGCATCACCATGCACACATGAATAATGCATTGTGCTATGGAGTTACAATGGCTATGAGTCACTAGGCAATCAGAATGTTTCAGCTCTATTTTAATATCAGGCAAACACTATGATATATGTGGTCTGTAATAGACTGAAATATTATATGTTATGAATGTATTGGTTTCACTTAGTCTTGTAAATTACTACTAAGGTATAAATCCTACAGATGTCACCATTGTTGTTTTAGGTCCCATAAAATCAGATCTGACTCATAACAATTTTCATAGGGTTTTCAATGGCTGGTTGTTTTGGGATTACTTTGGGAATGGATTGCCACATCCTTCTCCCATTTTTTCAGTCAAAAACCCTCCCTTCCTCCCTCCCTCCCTCCCTCCCTCCCTCCCTTCCTTCCTTCCTTCCGTCCTTCCTTCCTTCCTTCGTTCCTTCCTTCCTTCCTGTCTCACTCTGTATCCTAGGTTGGCCACAAACTCATTATCCTCCTGCCTCAGCTTCCTGTGTGCTGGGGTAACAGATGTGTGCCACCATCCCCAGGCCCTACTATATACTTTTAGATAGGGTCTTGACAAGATGTAAGGTAACATTTTTTTAAGTTTTCACTAACTGGCTGGTAAAAATACAAAGCATTATTGCTCTCCTGTTCATCACAATCCATATTTATGGCTTCTGTTAGGAATGTTGGTGCATAGCTATAATTCCAGCCCTCAGGAAGCTGAGGCAGGAAGATCAAGTTTGAGTCCAGCCTGGGCCGTGTAGGGAGCCCCTATCACAAAAAAAGACAAAAATTGTGACTGCTGCACTATGTTATTGTTGTTACTAGATGCAGTCAAGTTGGGTTTGACTCATAGCAACCCCACGTACAATAGAACTGCCCAACACTGTGCCATGCCTAGCACTACGTAAGTGATTCTCTGCTATTCATAGGGTTTTCAGTGGCTGATTGTTTCAGGAGTCGACCACCAGGTCCTTCTCCCATTTTTGTGGGGCTGGGGATTGAATGTAGGGCCTCAGAGTGCACAAAACAGCACTCTTCCAACTGAGCGAAACCCCACCCCTCCTGCTACTATATACATTACATGTTAATTTCAATATGAATTTAATTATTTAGCCATTTGAAATAATAATACTTTTTTAGTTGGTTAGATTTTAGAAACTCTGCAATTGTATTCTTCCATACAATTAATGAGAATATGGACTGGTGATTGATCATTATTTTTTGATGGTTTTAAATATACCACAATTAAAATAGCATGATTCCTAATTTCATCAATTCACCTCAATTTTTTCATTTTATTTTTGTGTTTTGACAGCGAATGATTATAAATTTTCAAAAATAACCAAAGTGCTGAGCTACTAAAATCAAAACACTTACATCAAATTATTATCAGAGACTCTGTCAAGAGCTGACACAATAATTCTATGTGAGTTCTCACTCAGGTTAAGCCCCTGAGATAAATCAGAGGTGATTTTCCCTGCCTGAATGTGTCTAAAGGAAAAGCGACACTGTTGCTTCCATCATTCATTTTGTTGCTCAGTGCTATGCACCTGTCCTGATGCTCAGGATTGATCTCTTTAGAATACTGAAGCATCAATTCGCATTTTATCAGTTGTTCTCGTTCTGGACAGAGAGGATGGATGCATTTTAGGGACTACTTGAAGCCTTGAAAATTGATGGAAGATTTTCATTGGATACATAATTAGGGTTATACCTTTCTAGAGTGCAGGACTCAGCGAGGTAAAAAATTTTAAGAACCACAAGAAAGATTACATCATGCTATTATGTGTATATTTCTAATCTAAAATAATCAGAGATAAACTGTATGAAATTATTGATTTTGTTGCTTCTTTACCTCTTCATTTATTCACTGCTAGAATTTCTTATATCTTCTGTATATTATTTAGAATTTACAATTACAAAAATGATTTATAACTTTCAGATCTTATTTATCTTCAGAAATAGAAATCACATATTTTTTAACATCCAGTAGAAATTTGTTCCTTGCTACCATTTTAAAATATAGCTGAGAATAGTGACTGGTAATAAATAAGTGAAAGTTTTTATTTTCCCCTAAGGATATTGCTGAGTATTATCAGCAATTTCTGCTATTTCCCTGAATTCTTAATACCTACAGAATATTGTTCAGAGGGAGGCAATTAGAAATAAGAGTTTCCACTGCATGATACACTTTGTTATTAGTAATGATGATATGGTGGTGATATTTGTTAGTGTGTAGGGCATAATAACTCAAAAGAAGTAAGTTGTTAACTGCAAAATGGTTTCAGTAAAGAACATCAAATTTATTTTGAACAATGTTGCACAGAACATGTCTTTTTAATATTTTAAAAGTTTTTTCTTCTCAAATTGATATAAAATAGTTTTTACTATGTTGCATCTTTACCATATTGCTAAAATTAAAAATATGGATGTTTGGTGTATCTTAACACATGTACAGCAACAATTGAATTTATATATTTTAGCATTAATGTATTTTAATTGCACATTTAATGAGTTTTAGTAAATTTATAGAGTGTGCAACTATCATAAGATTCCATTGAAAAATATTTCCATCCATCCCCAAATTCTATCATAACAGTGTGTAGTTAATCCTTGCCCCATCCCCAACCATAACTAATCCTTTATTTACTTTCTATATCAAGATTTGCCTTTGAGGGACATTTGAGAAATACGTAGTTGGCTTCATTTGAATTCCTACATTTTAGGAATCTAAATTTAATTTAGGAATCTAATTTTAATTTTTATCTTTGAGATTCATCCATGTGGTAGTATGCATCAATGTTTTGCAAAATAATATCTCATTGTGTTCATATATCCCATTTTATTTATGCATCTCCCATTTGATGGACATTTGAATTATTTCCAGTTTTTCATTAATATGACTAAGTCTACCACAGATATTTGAAAACAATTATTTGCAGAGGCTAGTGTTTTAGTTTCTGTGGAGTAGAGATGTAAGAGTGGAATTGCCAAGTCATGTGGGGCATTTCTATATGGATTCTTTAGAAATTAGCAAACTGTTTTCCAAGTTACCTGCACCATGTTATATTCCTTCCAGCAATAACTGAAGTTTCCAATTTCTATGCAATCTCAGTAGCCCTTTCTAAATCTTTGTTTGTTTGCTTTTTTCACTGTAGCATTGTCATATTCTACAAAAAACACACTGAGCTTATATTGTATCTATGGATTGTTTAGGAAGAGAATTGGTACATAAAAATTGGAATCTTTCAATCCATTAAAATGGAATGTCTCTACAATTATTTAGATCTCTAATTTTTCTCCACACTCTTTTGTTAACTTTTAATGTTCAAGTCTTGCCATTTTTGGATAAATATATTCTAAATAATTTACTCTTTTTGATGTCATTATGAATATAATTGTTCTGTTAATCTGGTTTTCTAATTGTTCTTTGCTAGGATGTGGAAAGACAACTGATTTTTCTATATTGGTTTTTTATCCTGAAATCTTAGTGAACTCATTTCTAAATTTTGGTTACATGTGCACATGTGTGTGTGTTTGTTCCTTAGGCTTTTCTATATAAAGAGTTATGTTAGCTGCTAATAAATTATTTATTTTTTTAATCTGAATATTTTTAATATCTTCCTTTCTTTCTTGTTCTTTTCCTCTCTTCCCTCTTATTCTTTTCTCTCTTCTGCTCACTCTCTCCATTATTACTTTTTCTTTTTTTATTAGAAATTTTTAATGTACATCATAATGCGATTCATTTTGACATGCTTTTCATTGTGACAATTTTCATATATGCAATTTGATAAGCATTATTCATATAGGTTATTACTTTTTCTTCTGCCAATTTACATTTCTTGTTCTGACATAACTATTAGTAATATCTTTTACTTTCCAGAGTATCACTAAGGATAAAGCATGGAAATATTTTTCCAACTCTTTTTATGTCTTCTTAGTCTAGGGATATTCCAAATTCCTGGAGAAGCAAAATATGTTTGTTTAAAGTACCTAGGGAATCATTACTCGAAAAACATAACAAAGTCTAACAGTAATGCAGGCAGAAGTTCCTAAAAGCATTATTAAAGACAATTCTGATTAATATGAAATAGTGTTAGCAATATCACAGTTTATCTGTAAAAAATAAATGCCATTCACAAGTCATTTTTAATCATTAGCAAACAGTAATAATTGATTTCTAGAAAAAAATTCCATATGCAGTGTTTTTGAGCTCCAAAGTTCTTCTTTGTAGGCAACACTGAAGTTAAGTAAATTAAATGAGTTATGCATTGGAAAATAAAGGCAAGATTTATGACACATTGTTTTGTTATCATTAGCCTCATTATTTAAAATATTATTCCTGGAATAAGCTGCTTATAATAGGCTTCTTAGAGAATTCTATCTTAATTTACTTCTAAACATCAAGATTTTAAGAAAAAGTAATTTGATCTTCTTTAAAAAGAGTTTGGTATGAACCATCATTTAATTTCACATGAGAACCTATTTTGTATTATTTAGAAATTTTAGTTAGTTTGGTTATCTTATTACTTCATATTATATGACATTGCGATCTTAAACTAAATAATGTTTGACCAATTAAAATAGCTAAATTATGTTTAAAAGGAATTGAAGGTAATAAATATGGCATAGAGACTCTGCCATAGAAAATGATATCACATTGATACACAAGACATTTGATCTACTCAGAAGTTGATACTGTGGAAAACAAGTGCTAATTCTTTTGCATATTATTTCATATCCATTTATCTCTTATGCAGCAAAAGTGTCTGTATGAGCAGACTGAAACAATGATACACAAATGATAGGCTATTGTCCAAATTTAGTCTTTGGCCTATCAACAAACAATGAATTAAGGATCATCTTTTTACTTTTAAAGAATATTGCATTAAAAGAGGCTAAAGAATATGTAACAGGGACCATATGTAGCTTTCAAAGACTAAAATATTTATTTTATAGTCCTATGAAGAAAAAATTATGTTGTCCTTTGACTTAAAATAACAATTTGTTGTTCAGATTTTGAGGGTTGACTCCACTCACAGGGTGGCTTTTGCTTTGGGTCTTTTATCTGATGGTGCTTCACTCTTACCAGCGCTGTAAACTGATTTTGACTGACAATTCATTCACATGGCTGGCAAATAATGCTCTCTGCTGCCTGGGCCATCAGCTGGGACTGTTTACCAGAACACCTGCACTTGGCCTTTCTATATAGCTTGCACTTCGGGTTTTCACAGCACAGGCTTCTGGATTCTTAAATGAAGTTAGCTCAGTTGGTAGAGTGCTACTCTGCAGTCTCTGAGGTCCCAAGTTTGATTCCCAGCACTGCAAAATGGGAGAAGGACATGGCAACCCACTCCCAAGGCAATCCCGAAACAATCAGCCACTGAAAACCCTGTGAGGGTCACTATGAGTCGGACTCGACTCGGTGGCACCTAACAACAACAACAACAATGGTAAACACTCTAAGAGATGAGCGCAGAACTGCAAGGTTTTTTATACCTGGACTTGGAAATCACTGAGTTTAATTTCTGCTGAAATCTATTGACTATATATATCAGCTAAGATTCAATGTGGGTGGCATCCACTACATTAGGGAGTAAATGCTGGGGGGGTGTGGTTCATTGTTAACAGGCATCTTTGGGTACTAACTTCCATAGTCCTCCCAATGGATCCCAATTACAAAATATACTCATGACTCCCAAAGCTTCAAATCATTATGTTATCAGGGTCAGATTTAAGATATAAAATTGTATTATCTAAGTCATATCCAGGTATGAATGAGACCCCTCAAATAAGATGCTACTTCATTTGAGGAGCTGTAAATAAAAAGGACTTTTTACTTGCCTCCCACACACGAAGTATTGTATTGTGGGACATGATCAATACTATAGAATGTCCATCAAGATGGGAAATAGAAGGAATACAAAAGTCATTGCTCTATGTTGTTGTTGTTGTTAGGTGCCGTCTAGTTGGTATCCAACTCTCTTAGTGACCCTATGTACAACAGGCGAAACGCTATTGTCAGTACTTCTCTACTGTTCATAGGGTTTTCGAAGGCAGATTGATTTTTGGGAGTGGGTTGCCGGGTCCATCTCCCAAAGACCACAGCACCTGGTGTTACCAGGCGGTCTTGCATCCAAGTACTAATCAGGCTGACCCGGCTTAGCTTCTGAGATTTGACTGGATCAGATGCCACAGGGCTAGGCTGCAGGCCATTGTTCTATAGCAATTCTGGAATCCATCTGTGCTCAGAAGATAATTCATCCTACTCTGGCAACAGGAAATGTGTGCTGATTAGGGCCAATTCTGTTCCTCGGGATTTGCTGATTTCAGATTTTGGATCTATCCTCTGGGCACCTGTTTCTAGATTGAGTCATTATTTCTATTCCATAAGAAATGCCCTATGTTCACACCTGAGTAATTTTCACAGTCTAGTCCCTATCCATTAAAATTTGAGGGATTTGTGATATCTTTTCATTTTAACTCTCTGTCCCTTTTAGTGCCAGTTGTTTCAATTATTTAAAAAATTCTTACATATCAAATTATAAATCTGCATAGACTACTCATTCCCTTCTTCATCTGGGACACGCGTGAGGTTGTTATTTCATAACACCTCATGATTCTTAAGAGTCCTAGACAAATAAAGAAGGTCTAAGAGGCAAGTCCCTCAGATTCACAGCAGATTTTTTTCTCTAGGCAAGAAAATCTAAGAAGCATACCTTTAAGACCTTTTGAAAGTATTTCATCTACCTCAAAGGGGCTAGGAGACATACCCTTGTTGTTCTCAAAATCATTTTTTTCGTAGTTGAAAAGGTACACAAGGAACTGCCTTAAATCTTTCTGAAGTTTTAACAAAGGTTCTTACTGACATTCTCTAAATCCAGAGTTTACTTGGAGGCTACATTTTACCAGAAGTGCTCAGAATTTGATGTTTGACAAAATGTTATTTCTTACTTTGGGAACCTTCTGCTGTCTGGAAAGATTACATATGAGAGAACCACTCTATATTTTAAATAAGCAAGTCCTTCTTTCTTCTATTTCCTCTAAATCCTGTTAAATAATTTAGCAGCACTTTCTGTAGCTCATCTTTCTCCATATTCCATCTTTCTCTGTATCTGATGTATTTCTCTGTATCTCTGTATTTTTTCATAAGCAACCAAAAATAAATCACTGGCACTTTTGATATTCCTGTGGACAAAAGTCTCACAAACACTGTCAATGATCTCAGGAAAATTTTTGATACTATAGGCAGTAATGCAACAAATGGCTTAAATGCTCAAAGTAGTCTACTTGAAGTGTGGCCCTAAGGAGTTACGTTGTTTGCAGAGAATTAAAATATAATAGTGAATTTAATTAAAAGTAATTCTTTATATTATCACATGAAGCAGCAAGTATGAACAATGCTATTGAAAATGTTTCTCCTTGCAGATGACTCACACTATTCTTTCCTATGGGTATGTTGGAATATCTCACAAGATTATGTTATAAGGCAAAAAGAGAATTTTTGCAGGTGTTATTAAGGTATTTAATCAGTTGAGTTAATTGGAACGAAGACATCATGGAGGCTAATTAACCAATAAATTCCTAAAAGAAGATGTAGAGATGAGAGTCAGAAGTCAGAGAGATACAGTCCTGCTGGCCTTGAAAAAATAGATATCTACTGTATGAACTTACTATGAAAGACAGGATTTCAGGTTGGTGAAAAACTGGACAGACTGCATAGCCTTAATTGGCCTGAACTTCTGACCTACAGATATGAAATAATATGTGTTTTAAGCCAGAAAATTTATGGTGATTTGTTACACAGAGATAAAAAACTAATAAATGGGGTTGATATTTTGCTAAATTGTGGTTTCCCTTGGTATAATAGTTAGGTTAGCATCAATGGGGTGGTGGTAAATTATAAAATCCACTGCATTACTATAGTGATCTTGGAGATAAATGCAATGTTTTCAGAAATCTGATGAGGAAGCAATTATTTATCTCTGAAGGTTTTGAGGCACAATGCATCCTGTTGACATTTGAGCTGGGCCTTGAAGGATGAGTAACAGTTGGCCAGGCTGGCAAAGGATTAAAGGACACACTGGCTTGTCCCTCTGAGTAAAAGCTACATGCCTGGAATTAGGGAAAAGAAGCAGACTCCTCCTGAGCTGGTATCCATGTATTTTAGAGGATACAATTTTTTTTTGTTTGAGCTAATGGATAAAAATAATTTTATTTAGTATTTATTTATTTTTTATTTTGAGTCAAGGTCTTGCTTAGTTATGCAGGCTGCCTTGTGCCTCAGATTTGTGATCTTCCTTCCTGTGGATCCAGAGTCACTGAGATTACAGGTGTATACCACTAAGCCCAGCACAATTCTTTTTAAATATGGGTGTCTTTCAGAAGAAAATCATTGAGGAACATTAAAATCAGTCCCAATTGTTTAATATTGTCTGAAGTGTGAAGCTGGTACAAGTAAAAAAATTTGGAAATAGATAAGCATTTACTTAACCATAAAAATACACCTGGTACAGTACAATGACATGTATATATAACTTTAAAGGGCTGCATGCTTTACATAGATGTATATGCTGTCCTGTTAAAAGTCTCATAAGAAATTATGAGATATCATTTATGAGATGGTGTTTTACATTTAACATGTGAATATCAAATTATGCATTCTTTATTTAAAATATTATTACACATAATAAAATGATCCTTTATGTCAGTTATAAGGGAATATATTGTTTAATTATAAGGCAAAAGAAAGCCATTTCAGATTAGGGAATTTGAAATATTTGTATTTCTTTTTTCATTGTGGGTAAATTTTTATGTGAAATCGTATAAGAAACTGAGGAAAGTTAACTCAATGACAAAATTTTTTAACAAATTGTAAACATTCAGCAATAATATTGAGATATAAAACCAAAAATAACAAATTATTATTGTGCTCTTTCCTCCTCTTATTTATGTTTTAGAGATGAGTCCAGGAAATTGTACAATGAGAAAAGGATGCATCGGCAGTAGTTAAGCTTAATAGATAAGAAGGTTAAGTTGCTATAGTAGAGGCAGCTAGTGGGGTTTATAGACCAAAGCTCAGATTTTTAAAACTTTCTTCATCTTCTTAAATTCCATTTTAAATTTGACTATTATATTCATTAACTATTATAGTTAATTTTTTCTTGGGTAAGGAAATCAAGGCTCAGAAAACCTCACAGAACCACAGAATCTCATAGTTGGAATGGAATGTATAAGTCATCTAGACTACCCCTCTCCTGTTTTATTTCCCCAAGTCCCATGAATCTCTGTGTGACATCTTATTAATGCTGCAAATATCATTGCCATTTAAAGGTAGTCCTTTGAGGCTTGCTCTCTAGAAAGTTTTCACATACTGGATTAAAGCACCCAGAAGCCATATAGACTGCCTTTTTTAAAATACTTAAAAGAGGAAAGTTTTAATCATTGAAAACCACTAGCACATGGCAGATGCTCTGAGAAAGTTAATGGCTGAGTAAGGGATGGAGTTCAGTCGTATTCTTCTCACACTGTTTTCACCTCTCTGAGGTATGTAAGTCCCACTTCAGAATGTGTAAACAGGAAAAGGCAGGCCATCATTGCCTTACATAGAGTAACATTTTTCTCACAAATTTTTACTAGCATTTTATAGATTTGAATTTTTAAAAAGTTATACAAATGGTTACATCCGAAAATTGCAATAGAAGTTATATGTTATATGTTTTAGTTTATATGATTTTCAAAAGGTAGGAATGCTGAACTTTACAATTTATGGAGAGTATCAAAGCTAGCTGAGAATTTTCTGACATAATTATGCATACTCCCTCTAGAAACAAATGAAGGACTATATTGCATTTGAAATTGCTTCCTATTTGACTGAGTATAACAGCTATACAGCATGTAGATTGGCTCATGTATGTTTTCTCTTTCCTCTAATGGTCAGTTATGAAAGAATTTAAAGCTACTAGATAGGAAAATATCATGACTATGGCTTTCTAAACTGTCCAGGGAATATAATAACACTTACAAAAGCATTTTTAGCAGAATTTTATGACAATCTTAACAGTTGACAGATGTGATTTGATCCTGTCCTGTCATGGTTATTCTGAATGCGGAAAGATATGCCATTAGAGAAGAGAAAGTCTGCCAGCTAATTAGCACATTAGATGCTTCATCAACCTTACTGGCTTCCTGTAAACTAGAGTTTGGTATACTTAAATTTATTTGGAACAAAGAAATAGAGTTTTCCTTTACATTTAAGCTTTTATAGGTAAAAGAATATGTTACAGTGCAAATCAAATTGTGAGATCAGATTTACATTTCTTTACTTTTATTTTTATTAATTTGAATGTTTTTCATATTCCTGTTGACACCTCAGAGCACAATGGAAATACCATGAAGTACACTATATTTGACTATGAAAGAAGAGCAAGTTTAGAAAATAATAGTATATTCACAATAATTATGGCTTATTTTACTGATTTTTAACTAAGAAAATTGTTACTTTAGAGAGTGAATGCCTCATTATGTATGATATAATGTAATAACCAGAACATAATAGAGCTAATGTTTCTAAATGTTTCATGTGAAATACTTAATATATCTTTTAATGCATTCATAGTAAATCAAGATATCAGTTATTAGAAGTCTATGATTTTGTTATGCCCTTGTCAGGGAAGAAACTATATCTAAAGATTATGAAATAATTCCAAGATCACCTTTACCAGGACTTTACCAGATCTACTTTTCCAGGACTTTATTGGAAACAAAAAATATCTGAACTGCGTTTGGTGGCATACATCTGTAATCCCAGCACTTGGGAGGTGGAGACAGGAGGGTTATGAGTTCAAGGCCAACATAAGCTGTATAATGAGACCCGATCTCAAAAAGAAAAAAAATGAAAAAAGAAAACATAAGAAAAGAAAAACTCTGAATTAGGATTATCATTTGAATATTCTTATTGATATTTATTTGTAAATTAAACAAAGATTAACCTGAGAATATTGATCTCAAATAGTTACCTACGGGAGAAGGACTTGGCATCCCACTCCTGAAATAATCCTGAAACAATCTGCCGTTGAAAACCCTATGAACAGAAAGCAGGAGGGAGGGAACTAGCAAAGGGGAGAGAAGATTGTGGAAGGTGGGATGGGGAGAAGAAAAAAGGTAGAGGGACAAAGGGAGAGAGGGTAATCTCAATATAAATGATGCAATTTCATGAGTACATAGGACAAACACGGGCACATAACCCAAATATTCCTATGTTTTACTACATATTAGTCAAAAGTTTCCATAAACCTTACAAGTCAAAAAAAAAAAACAACCAAAAATGATGTAATAGTTGCATAATGGAAAAAGCAAATGCTGTATTACTCTGTACCCCATTAACATTTGCCAATAAAAGGGGAAAAAAGAATACCCTACAAATAGCAGAGAAGAACTGACATAGTGCTGGGCATGGCAGAGTGTTGGAGGAGTGTTTCATTCTATTGTACATTAGGTCACTATGAGTTGGGTCTGACTGGATGGCACCTAACAATAACAACATAGTTATTAACAAATTAAAATAAAATTGGTAAATGTAGAAAGTTGAGTTGATAGATTAAATATTCAAAAACTAAATATAAGAGAAGTCTTAGATTTATGCAGCTACTTGGCAACCCTTTTCCATTTAATTTCTTCTTTAGTATTTATGCCACAGAATAGTAATTTAAGTTATTGTATACTCCCTCCATCTTTCTTTATGGTTAACACATATGCCCTGCTTAGAATTATCCAGAGATCCCCATTATCTTCAATGTGTATTGCTCTCATTGCCACCTTTATGGAGGTAAAAACTGAACTCCTAGACTATCCTTTTCATTGTTACTTATCTACAGAATGGCACCAGCCAGTGCATAAGTGAAAAGCACAGGTGCAATCCTGACACAGTTCTTCCTCCTTTTTCACCATTTATCCAGTACTTTAACAAATCCTGCTAAAATATCCACTTAAATATCATTTGAACTTGCCTCTTATTCACCATATCCACCATACTCACCACTATTTTCATCTAAGGAAGTAAGATCTTTTGTTTGAATGGTGCCATAGTGTCCTGACTAGTCTAACTGTATTAACTCTAGGATTTCTCCAATTAGTTCTCAACATTGCAAATGCTCATCTCACCACTGCACTGCCCCTCACCTTGAAAGTTCTTTGATAATTTCTCATTTCTCTTTGGATAAAAAACAGTATCTTTGATACAAACTTCAAGACCCTAAATAGTTTATAAATAGCAATGGAAATTTTTATTTCTTTGCTCCAATCACAGCACTCTTCAATCCTTTATATCCAACAAACCTTCACAAAATACCTCTTTATTTAACTCAAATTATAGCTCATGCATTGCTTTCTCAATGTGGCCTTTTTGATCTCCATGATTAAATCAATCACTCCATGATAGTCTCTCAAGATCTTGGTGATTTTTGTTTTTAGCACTTCCCCAGTTAGAACTTTCCTTGTAACAGTGATTATTATAGTATTTATTTTCTAATCAGCTATAAGCTTCATTAGAAAAGGCATTAAAACCTTTATCCTTTATCATTGCATGATTCATGTTTGTTGTTGTTGTGGCTAGGTGCCGTTGAGTCGAGTCCGACTCATAGCGGCCCTATGTACAGCAGATCGAAACACTTGCCGATTCTGTGCCAGGCAAACGATCTTATTTATGTTTAAGCCCATTGTTGCAGACACTGTGTTAATCCATCTGGTGGAGGGTTTTCCTCTTTTCCATTGACCTGCCACTCTTCCAAACATGATGTCCTTCTCCAGGGATTGTTCTCTCCTGACTACATGTCCGAAATATGTAAGACGCAGTTTGGCCATTTTTGCTTCCAAGGAGCACTCTGGTTGTATCTCTTCTAGGACAGAT
>VMDO01028811.1:0-23416 GCA_007922755.1 Pedetes capensis
TGGGGGGCAGCTCAGCGGTGGGCACATGTGTATTATGCGCAAAGCCTTGGTTCAACCTCAGAACCAAAAAGCTAGAAATTAAACTTGTTATTTTGATAACTTTAGACTCATCTTCAGTGTGAACAAATAACACAGAGGGGTCTGTCTACCCTCCTCCCCTTCCCCCACCAGTAATGTCTTTGGAAACCATGGGACAATTCTCTGCCAGGACTCTGACACTGGATTGTCCACCGATCTCGGACAGTCATACATATGGAGCCGTCTGCGAAAACCTAAGCCATGTGTGGAGCCCACATGCCAGGCCGCCAGGCTCAGGGAAGCGTCCTCCATGGGTTCTGGGAGAAGCGGGCTCCGGGAGCCCCTGGGAATACCAGAATCCACGGGCGCTCAAGTCCCTCGGCACAGGTCTCCAGCCCAGGCCCGTGAAGCATGTGGCTGTCCCAGGAAAGCCCCTACGGACCCCCCAGAGTGTCCACGGCAGAGCTGTAGCACCCCTTGGCTGCCGTGAGGCAGGGGAGGCGGAAAGCGGGCCTGGTCGTGGCAGTGGCCGCGCTAAACAGGTGGCTGGGCCAGAAAGGCTGTGGTGGCTGGGCTGTGGCTCAGCAGGAGCTGGGCCCCTCTGCGGCGCACTGGCCCCCACGCTGGGCTTCCAGGACCTTCCACGGCCCCGACTCTGCTTCTGCTATAGCCACAAAGGAGCGTATTGTGAGGGAGGGCGGAAGGCCAGGTGGAAAGGAGAGGACAGAGGAGGGAAGACAGGCGGGTGGTGGCAGAGGCCTGAACCAAGAGCCCTCGTCCCTCAGTATCTGCGGGCGATCGGTTGTGGGACCCCCTTGGATACCAGAAACCTCGACACTCAAGCCCCTTAGGCACAAAGGCATAAGATTTGCGTAGGATCCACCCCCAGCCTCCCATGCACTTAATTTGTTTGCTTGTTTTGTTTTGTGGGACGGGGTCGGCTGTGTAGCCCAGGCAGGCCTGGAACTCAATGTCCCCCTGCCTCAGCCTCCCTGGTGCTGGGATTTCAGACGTGCACCACGGCACGTGGCCTCCCGTATACTTTAACTCACCTCTACACCACCTAACGTATCTAACGCAGCACAAACGCTGCATTAAGTACAGGTTGTACTGCATTGTTTCGGGAATAACGGCATGAAAAAGTCTGCACACGCTCAGAATCGACACCATCATCATAGCCGAACAATGGAGCCCACGAGGGGAGCAATGCTGGAGCGAGAGTGTCAAAGCGAGATCGATGACCACGAAGGAGCAGGAAGCCACAGCACCTACGCATCACGGCATCCGAGTGGGGTCAGCATACCGCTTGGTGTGTGGCAAACTCAGGTTTTGCTTTTGGGGACTTTCTTTTGTTGCTGTTAGGTGTCATCCAGTCGGGTCCGACTCCTAGCGACCCTGTGTACAACAGAACAAAACACTCCCCGACACTGTGCCATGCCCGGCACTATGTCGGTGCTTCTCTGCTATTCATAGGGTTTTTATTTTAATTTTTATTTTGTGGTACTGGGGGTTGAACTCAGGGCCTGGCGCTTGCATGCTCTGCAAGTGCTGGACCACTGAGCTGCACCCTCGGCCCATTTTTTTACTTTTTGAGACAGGGTCTCGCTAAATTACGCAGACTGCCTCTGGTCTTGAACTTGCGATCCTCCTGCCTCCACCGCTGGGATGACAGGCATGCACCACTGTGTCCGGCTATTCATAGGGTTTTCAATGGCTGATTATTTGGGGATTGTTTCGGGAGTGGGTTGCCACGTCCTTCTCCTATTTTCTAAATACTGTCTATTCGGTTGGTTGAATCCAATGATGCAGAACCTGTGGCCATGAAACCAGACTGATCTGTTACAGCAGCCCCACCACCACAAAGACCCCTGGTCCAAAACTGCCTCTCTAGACTCCAAACTCGGCAAGACCCCCTCCTCTGTGCCGCACTGAAGGTCATGAATGATGTGGTCTGTCTACCCCAACACTTGGATACCCACTGTGTAATGTCACGGAGAGGAAAAGAGGAAACCAGTTTATCCCACACGCAGCTGGGCGTGCGCATGGTGGGTGGGCCTGCTCCACAGGGCACTGGAAAGTCAGGCGCCTGCCTGGCGCAACGTGGGTCCCGCGAGAGCCGCTGTCCCCGTGACACGGTGCTGTCCACGGTGACACTCTTGGCAGAGTTCCACACGTATCAAAGCCTGGCCTTCCCTCGACTGCAGGCGCAATTGCATTCTTGGAAAGCCCAGCGTCTATTCACGCGGCCCGAAGTGCATCTGGCAGTCTGTTGGGGTGGGGGTCTCACCGCACGACCCAGGTAAGCCTCCAACTGCTGCGCACAGGATCTTCTTGCCTCAGCCGCCCCAAGTGCCTGCCTCTGCACCTGGATTCAAATTATACCATCGTGATTTCTGCGTTCGTATATTTTGGGTGCTGGGCATGGAACCCAGGGCCTTGTGCGTGCTAAGCCCGTGCTCTACCACCGAGCTGCGCCCTAGCCCGTTTTGTGGTTTAGATGTCAAAGGAAGGGAGGTCCCAGACTCGGATAACTGCACTGATTGTCACTCCTCTGAATGCCTGGTAAGATAGCAGGAAGCCCTAGGGGCGGGGCTGGTTGTTGTTGTTGTTGTTAGGTGCCGCCTGCTGGTTGTTATTGTTGTTGTTAGGTGCCATCCAGTCAAGTCTGACTCATAGCAACCCTCACAGGGTTTTCAATGGCTGACTGTTTCGGGATTGCCTTGGGAGTAGATTGCCAGGCCCTTCTCCCACTTTTGCGGTGCTGGGAATCGAACTCAGGACTTCTGAGACTGCAGTGCAGCGCTCTACCAACTGAGCTAAATCCCAGCCCAGCGGCCTGCTGGAGGCTGCTCATTTCCCCCGGCCCCACCCTGGCACCTGCCCTCTGTCCTACGCCCAAGGCTCCACCTGTCTGTCTGCCCCAGGCAGCTGCTCTGAGGATCCGGCCAGGCCCACATCTGAGCAGCTACCAATAACCATGCCAGACAACAGACCTGGACAGGGAGTTGGCCAGGGTGGGAACAGCGAGCCTGCCACGCGAGAGCCCGATGGCGGACTCCTCTTGGGATGCTGCAGGACCAGGCCTCCTTTCTCCTGCTTGGGGGAGACGCACCCCCAGGACCTCCCTGCCAAGTGGTGGGCAGGGATGTCCACCCAAGGGAGGCTCACCCGTTGCCATGTCCCCCGTATCGAGCCTCTCACTGGCACAGAATCAGGAGTGCACAGCAGGGGCTAGAGAGCCACACAGCACAGGGTAGCCGGCAGGCTGGCCCAGTGTTGCTGTGATAAAGCACAGACAATAACGCACAGGGATTCTGGAAGGACCCAAAGAAGCTGCACACAGCTGTGGCCTCTGGACGAGGGACAAGGGAGAGAGGGCTGGATTCTTGGACATTTTTTTACCATGTAGATGTAGTGCAGCATGCATCAGCATTTCCCTTTTTCATGGCTGAATAATACTCCATTATTTGTGCAGACCACGTTTTCTCTATCCATTCACCCATGGATGGACACTTGGGTCGTCTCCACCTTTTAGCTGTTGTGAGTAGTACTGCTGTGAGCATGGGTGTGAACATGGGTGTGGTAACCTCTCAGTTACAGGAAGTAAGAAAAAGAAAACAAAAAAAAATGGAAATATCATTCTTTCTAAGCTAAGCTTCCTCCCTCGCACCTGCCTTTACGCAGGAACACGTAAGTCGACCCCGAGGTAGCTGTTACTAAAACAAACAGAAAACCACAACATGTGGGCCAGGACGGGGAGGAACTGAAATGGTTGGGCATTGTTGGTAGGAATGTGAACAGGGCAGCGGCACGGGAGACAGGATCGGAGTTTGCAACAAATTCCACAGAGTTACACCTGACCCAGCAGTCCCACTTCTGAGTATAGACACGACGGAGCCAGAAGGAGGCTCGCTGGCTCCTGTCTCCCTCACAGCAGTACTACTCACAACAGCTAAAAGGTGGAGACGACCCAAGTGTCCATCAATGGGTGAAT
The DNA here is from genome assembly GCA_007922755.1 of Pedetes capensis. NCBI lineage: Eukaryota > Metazoa > Chordata > Mammalia > Rodentia > Pedetidae > Pedetes > Pedetes capensis. Next base: position 4,013 of record VMDO01028811.1, read on the forward strand.
GGATAGAGAAAACGTGGTCTGTCTGCACAAATAATGGAGTATTATTCAGCCATGAAAAAGGGAAATGCTGATGCATGCTGCACTTGGCTGGCCCCTGAAGACATGATGCCACATTAAATACGCCAGTCACCAATAGGACAAACACTGTAGGACTCCACTTACATGAGGTCCCCAGAGCGGTCAACTCACAGAGACAGAAAAGAGGACGGAGGACACTGGAGGCTGGGGATGGGGACAGAGTTTCAGTGTGGGAGATGGAAATATTCTGGAGACAGTGGTGATGGTCGGCGACATGAATGTGCCTCATGCCACCGAGTGGCACCGTGGGCAATGGCTAGGGGGCCAGCGCGGTGTGCATTCTACCAAAGACAGTTACAAGAATATTCTCGATCTTTCACTAGGCCGGGGCCTGCAGGGACAGTGGGAGACCGTGGCAGGCACTTGCGGGTGGCTGGTGACAAGCGAGAGGCCTGACCTGGGGCAGAGGGAGGAGCAGCTTGACCCAGGAGTCAAGGGCGCGACTGGGCTGGACTGGAGGGTGGAGGCAGGAGGAAGGGCCTGGCCGAGGAAGTGGCAAGGGCCGGGGGCGGGGGGCTCTCCTGACAGGCTGGGGAGAGAGGGTGAGTGGAGGTCTGGGAGACCCGAGGGGCTGTGGGCACCGGCGTGGCAGGAGGACAGAGGGTGGGCAGGGCCACCTGTGACCGCAGTGCCCACCCGAGTGGCCTGCCAACCTCCCCTCGCCTACTACGTTCCTTCCCGGACTGTCAGCTCCACACCGCATGGCTGGCCTGGCCTGGGGACGGTGGCAGCCCCACCGGGCGGGCGCGCAGGCAAGGTGCCTGGTGTCTGCCGTGCGCTGAGCGAATGGAGGAGCCAGCGCCCATGACCCTGCCCCCAAACCAGGGCCAGACCTGGGCGGTGCCAATGGGCAGCGTGTCAGAGTGGCTTCCAGCAGCCACAGGCCCCTCCTCCCGCACCCTGGGCCCCCCATAGGTTCCTGACTGGCTGGGAACAGGGGAGCATGGTCTCTGTGGCTTTGGACCTAGAGAAGGCAAGAAACTCGCCCAGGGCCAACCAGCAAGATGGGGCCTCTTTCTCCTGCTCTGTGAGTCTCCGGGAAGGCCAGTGGCCCGGAGTCCAGGAGGCAGGGGTTTCCATCCCTCTGTCTGTCAGGGACGTTAAAGGGAGACAAGGGGCACCGGCGGGGCCTTGTGGGTGAGAAGGAAGGAGAGAGACAGGAGCCAGTGAACAGGGGAGGCCAGGAAGGGGCTGACAGGCACTGGGGACCAACACCAGGCCCCAAGCGGCCAGGGCCGCTTAGTCAGCACAGGCGACAAATGCTTCCCAGGGCCCCACTGATGGTGACAGAACGGGTCTGGGTCGTGGGCACGTGCTGGGCTCCCAGCCATGGTAAAGCACCCGCAGGCCTGAGGCCAGGGGTGCGAGCAGCCGCCGCCAAACAGATCAGGGCAGGGTATGCAGGAGGGAGGCAGACAGAGCCTCATGGCCGGGTCTGGAACCTGCCCAGGGGCCAGCGTCCCATCACCAGGCCCTCCTGGCTGCCCTCCGGCCCTTCCTCCCTTCCTCATCCTATCTTCTCTGCAACTCTACCGACGTCTACCAACTGCGCTGGCGCCTGCTGCCCCTCCCTCAAGGGTAGACGGGTAGGAGGTGGTGAAGAGGGCCCTGGAACCAGGCAGCTTCTTGGCAGTCACGTGAGCAAGCCCTCCCCTGCAAAATGGGACCGCCACAGAGCGGGCATGCCAGAGCCCCGGGTTTCACAAGAAACCACGCTTTGTCACGTTCCTAGACAACCGATTGAAGAAGCCAGCGCCGCGAGGCAGGCAAGGGCCCCTAGTAGCAAGGTGCCAAGGTTTTTTTTTTTGTGTGTGTGTGGTACTTGGGGTTGAACCCAGGGTCTCGAGCCTGCATGCTCTGCAAGTGCTGGACCACTGAGCTGCACCCCCAGCCCATTTTTTTACTTTTTGAGACAGGGTTTTGCTAAGTTAGCCTCCCACCTCCGCCTCCGGAGCTGCTGGGATTACAGGCATGCGCCACCACGCCCAGCCCTCATAGGGTTTTCAATGGCTGACTGTTTCGGGATTGCCTCAGAAGTGGGTTGCCACATCCTCCCATTTTTGCTGGGCTGGGAATCGAACTCGGGACCTCAGAGACTGCAGAGCGGCGCTCTACCAACTGAGCTAAATCCCAGCCCTCTCTTCACACTGGGGCCTTGGATTACCATGAGAACTTGCAGCAGAAGCCGTCAGCGTGGCAGTGGGCTGGAGTCAGACTGGGTGGGCTGCCCGGGCTCAGTGCCCAGTTCCACCCCTGCGCAGGCGCTGCCTGGGGCTGAGTGTTCCAGGACTCGGTTGCCACTCTGTACAACGCAGATAATAATAGCCCTACCTCCTGGGGTCAGGGAAAAGCCAGATGCGTGGCCCAGGGGCCTGACGTCACTAGAGGACCCTCCCTCCATAAGGGCCTGGTAGATGCCCAGTGCCTGTCCCCAGGCTGCAGTCGGCCGTGGTGACCACTCCCTGCGTCTAGGCCCCCTTTCTTTCCAGACCCTTGGCACTTGGTACTGATATTGTTGACCCATCCCCCCCACCAGCCCGCCGGTCCCAGAGAGGCAGAAATGACTGCTTCCTTGGCCCTGTGTCCTGCTTGGGACAGTGCCCAGCACCCCCTCCGGAGCCCATCACTCACACCAATTTCCTGAGCAAGCACTACGCGCCTGGCGCTGGAGGTAGCGGCCGCTGACAGGCCTCTGACCTACCAGCAGCAAAGCAAATCAGCCAATCAACAAGCAGGACACAAACACAGGCAGGATGGCAGGGTGGGGACCACAGCTTTAGATATGGGGGGAGAGTGGAGCACTGGAGCAGGTAGAGGAGCGAGTCTGGGCAGTGAGTGAGTGAAGGGACACGAAGGCATGGAAGGAGGTAGGACCGAGCCCGCTCCAGCGCCACCAAGCAGCCTGCATCTCAGACACTCTGCAAGCACCACTTGCTGAGGTCGAGCCCCAGCAAGGGACACGCCCACGAAGACACAGTTCTCCGCAGACATCGCCTCGTGGACGAGGGAGAAGCCGCCACCACAGTCTGGAGGACTGACCTTCATTATTGTTGTTAGGGGCCGTCGAGTCGGTATCCGACTCATAGCGACCCTCATAGGGTTTTCAATGGCTGACTGTTTCAAGATTGCCTTGGGAGTGGATTGCCAGGTCCTTCTCCCATTTTCGAGGTGCTGGGAATTGAACTCGGGACCTCAGAGACTGCAGTGCAGCGCTCTACCCACTGAGCTAAATCCCAGCCCGACCTTCATTAAGATGCTATTAATTAAGCTGTCAGTTCCGTAACGACCCAGGTTGTCAGCAGGTGGATTACGGGCCGGATTCCCGGAGCCGCCTCACTTGGCCCCGTCTGGTTAATAAAGCTTCCGCTCGTGCCGATGTCTCTTACAGACCCAGCCAGCACCCTCCGCCTTTTCGTGACAGTCCTGACTCCTCAATAGCCCTCTGGGCCCAGGGACACCCGTGTCTCTCACGAGGACGCTGGAGCAAGACTGTCCAGCTCTGGGGAGAGGCGTGTTGGGTGGGTGAACCTAGCAGCTCCTCCCATCTCTGTGCCTCAGATTCCTGCTCTGTACTGTGCATGGCTTGGGGGTTGCTGCGCTTGCTGCAACTGGGGGGAATCGATGAAGCAACTGGCATGAGAAAGCCTAGAGACGACCGGCCACCGGCCACTGGCCACGAGGCCGCTGTGGCCATTTCTTGCTGACACGTACTTTAAACATCAGAGACCCCCCCCCCCAACTCCGCTCCCCGGGGCTGTCCCTGCGCAAGCCTGGGTAACCAGGCGGCCAGAGCAGCAGGTGCTGGGTGGGCCCTGCCCCTGGTTCTGGGGGCAGCGAAGTGGTCAGCAGACAGGCCAGTGGGCTGCCCCAGCCAACCCTGCTCAGGGCCTTAAAACCCCTCTGCAAGAACAGGGGCGACAGCTCCCATCCGGCCCACCCCTGCCAGGCTGCCAAGGATCTCTGGTGCCTGCGGTGGGGTGGCAGCATCGGGGAGGCAGGGGTGGGTGGGGGTGGCCTGGAGGTCGCTGTGCCCAGCCTGTGGGCGCCACAAAGCTGGGGCAGGGGGAAGACTCACAGGGAAGCCGGACGCAGTGGCACACGCCTGTAATCCCAGCGGCTCGGGAGGCGGAGGTGGGAGGATCGCAAGTTCAAGACCAGAGGCAGTCTGCATAACTTAGCGAGACCCTGTCTCAAAAAAGTAAAAAAATGGGCTGAGGGCGCAGCTCAATGGTCCAGCACTTGTAGAGCATGCAAGCGCGAGGCCCTGGGTTCAACCCCCAGTACCGCAAAAAAAAAAAAAAAAAAAAGAGACTTGCAAGGAAGGGAACGTGGAGGGCTCCAAGTGCCCGGACAGGCCCAGTGCCCTTCCAGGCCAGCGGGCGAGGCAGGCCTGGTCCTCACGTCAGCAGATCCACTGACAGCCTGTGTTCAACACGGGTCTCTGGGCCCCCACAGACTGAGCCAGAATCTCCAGGAAAGACACCAGGATCCGAATAGCTACAGTGCTGCTGGCAAAACAGCCACTGGATTGTTGTAGGCAATGCAGCCATGACAGCCAAGTGACACTGCGGTCACTTGAGCGCTAAGCAGACCGTGATGGTCCAGCCGCTCCCAGCTCCACAAAGACAAGGGCCTGGCAGCAGGACCCGGCACAGAGGTTCCGAATGCCATTTGAATGATTCCAGTGTAGACCCCGGGCTAAAATCCCCACGCTCGGGCTAATACGCGCCAACATCCCAGGACAGATTTGCTGGGCCTCAGTCTCCCCACCTCAAATGGGGGTCGTGTCTGCCCAGACAAGGCCGGGTGAGAAAAGCATTACTGGACACTGCACAGAAGGCCCTGGGCTGCTCTCTGTGCAGACTGTCACCGTTCACCCTAGTGACATCTGCCCTTCCCAAAGCTGTGAATTTCTCTGACATCAGGCTCCGGGGCCACCAGGTAGAAGCCAGCGGCCTGCAGACCTGTTCCCAGAGGCGGTGACGCGGTTGCACACCAGGGAACCACGTACTATTTGTTTCCAAAGATACAGCCCCGGCCTTGCTACCGGGAATGAGAGGCCCAGCATGCTCTGCTCATGGCAGCTAACCAAGCTGTGGGCTCTGCCGCCGAGAGGGCCCGCAAGCCTCCACATGGAGCCTACTTCCATGGTCAGGGCCCCTAATGCGGCCTGGGCCTGCTGATAAGTACAAGGCTCTGTTTAGATCCCTTCCAGCTTCATTAGCATGACAAGCGCTCCTCCACAAGCGCTTCACATGGGCCCCACAGGCCCTTGCTGTCACCTGCGGTTAGGGAGTTGTGAGGTCTTGGGGTGGTCCCCCCATCTACTGCTCCAGGCCTTCCTCTGCTGGCCCTGGGGGCTGAGCCCAACCAAGCGGAGCCTGCTCTCTGAGATCACAAGGTCTGAGGTCACCAAACAGGCCCACAGTGCTGGGCACCGAGCCCAGGGCAGGTGGAGACCCGAGGCTGGGCCTTGGCCCCAACGCCAGGACAGCAAAGGCTGCTCACCCCGGAACGGCACAACGTGGAGCCCCCCAGTGGGCTGGGCAGGAAGCTGGCGCTTGAGGCCCGCTGCCCTCTGGGAAGCCTGGCTTAACCAGGCACAGGCTTCGTTTCCATAAATACCCAGGCCTGTGATGTCACCGCCCAGTGCAGACTCCAACAGCCTCTGCTGCTGGCTTTGGGCCGGGCAGAGCGCCGGCCCACGGAACACCTGCGCGCCACAGCTGGACACTGCTGCTATCCAGTTGTGGGCGGTGGGCCGGACCTTCGCCTGTCCTCAGAGCATGCAGAGACCGGCAACTGCCTCTGCCTGCCACCGACCTTCCACCCGGCCACAGGCGTGGCAGGCACCATAGGCTTTCCCCAAGCTGGCATGCTATGGGCTATGCCAAAGGCCAGTGCACTAGCAATGGATCTGGGGACCCCCCCGTCCGTGGATCTGGAGACGGGGGCCCTCGTCGCAGCCCCATGGAGACCTGCTGACTAATAGCCTTCTCTCATCCTCACCACCAACACTTCTGCCTCAGGGGACAAACGCCAGCGCCCTGCGAGGCGGCCAGTTCCCTCTGCCATCAGGTGCGCAGCATTCCGCCCTCGCCTCACTGAGCCCTTCACCCAGCCCAGCTCAGCCGAGGCCCCTCTGGCCTTGGGCTGCCCCATGGACTCACAAATAGCGTCTTCTACAGGCCATCCTGTCCGCCACTGTCCCTGGCTCAGTCCCTCTCTGGCTGGGGAGGCTCAGCGCGGGTGCAGAGGAGCTGGAGGCTCGGGCGATGCGGACGCGAGTCACAGGAAACTGATGGATAGACAGTCACATTCCCAGGGGTGGCGGGCTCGTCCAGGGGGGCCGGGGTGGGTGCGGAGGGCCCGGGGCAGCAGCGGGCTTTGGAGGGGTCCCCGCCACACAGGGTTACACCGTGCCCGGGAGCCTGCCGAGACGTCGAGTCACCATGGTCGCCAGGGTGGGCGGGGGCGGCTGCCTCGTTGCTACCTGGGACTTCCTCGGATTTTTCCCTCCTGCATCCGGCGTGGCGGGGCGCAGGGATGCGGAGGGCGGGCCCCGGGGGCGTCCGCGCCGGGTCTGTTCGCGCGTCCGGAGGAGGGGCGCGCGCCGGGAGCCCCCCCAACCCCGCTCCGAGGCGCACGTAGCGCCGGCTCCCTGGACCAATCGCTGAGGCGCTCGTCGCCATGGCAACTGCAGCATCAGGCGGGGCCGCCCAGCAGCGGAGCTCGGTCCGCTCCGGCCCCGTCCTGGTCAGCGCTGGGAACCTGGAAATCCTGTGGCTGAAATGCACGCGCCCCAGCCCGGAGTCTGCGATGCAGACGCCTCTCTCCAGAGTGGCCTCTCTGCCTTGGGCACCAAACACGGGGGCCACCGAGGGCACCAAGCTCACGCTCTCTAATACTCAGGCAGAGGCCAAGGTGGCTCCGCCACCTAGGGCCTTGGAACCTTGGCGAGCCACCGGCCTGCTGTGCTGCTGTGAAACGGGAGCGTGACAGTGGTGGCCAGGGTTCAGGAGGGCTGGCCACCGGGACAGATGGCTCCGCGCTTACCACTCCCGCTAGGCAGGATCTGAAGGGGGTCCGGCTCAGGCTGAGGGCAGTGTCTGGTCTGGCTCTGGGGCCGCTTCCTTACTCCCCGCTCCCCTCCTCAGTGGACACCCCTGAGCCCCTCCCCCGTGCCAGGCAGGCCTTTGGACTGAGCACAGTGAGGAACGGGACAAGCACCTGCCTGCATCCTGCACACATTTTAAGGGGGACAGAGGAAATACACGTGGCGCCAAATATATAACTTTGCATGGACTGGGACTGGGGCACAAATACAGCAGAAGGGGCGCAACAGGGAGAGAGGGGGCGAGGAGGGGGATGGAGGCCATGAGTGAGAGTGGTCCTAAGGTCACTTTAAAATCACTGGTTCCTTGAAAAGCAGCCCTGGACAAAAGCTGATAAGGGCAGCCCTGTCATAAGATGGCTGTGCCTGCCCAAGGGCGGGATTAAGAAAAAGGTGGTGTCACAAGATAACCTTGAAAAACGTCAAATTTGGGGATTCCTGTAATGGGCTGAGCTTTGGCAAAATGGAAACTTACTTTGTACCCCCGACCCCCGTAGTGTAAAAAAGTTCCTGCTTCTGTAATTCCGCTTCTCTGCCCCTACCCTATAAAGCCCCTGACCAATATGAGCCCCATGCTGCTTTCTGAAAGTCCACTCCCGGGACTGAAAGTAGCCGGCCGGCTGGTCTAAATAAACTTTTCTGCTCCTGATGCATTTGTTTGTGTCGGAGTATTTTTCTGGGGTCCAGCCCCTGGGTACAACACACTTCCTCTAGGAAGCCACTGGACATGGGGGGATGGAGGCCATGCCCACTGGTGGAGGGGCATCAGGGAAGACCAGGAGCTCAGAGGGCTGAGACCCCGCCACAACCAGAGCTGGAGAGAGAAGCGTTCTAGGAGAGGGAGGAGCTGGTGTCAAGGCCCCGAGGCAGAAGGCAGCTGCGTGGATCTGCATGCTGCTGGGGCAGCCAGTGTGGCTGGAGGGGGTGAGCCCCAGGGAGGTGGAGGTGAGCTGGGCATTCACTCCTACCAGGCTCACCCCCCAGGGCCTCCCACGCACAGTGCAGGTGCTCTCCCACCCAGCTGGACCGCAGCACATTTTTTACTCTTCTCTTGAGAAAGGGTCTCCTCGTGTTACACACACCGCCTCTGGCCTCGAACTTGCGACCTTCCTGCCTCCACCTCCAGAGTTGCTGGGATGACAGGTGTGGCCACAGTGCCCGGCTCCTACCTGATACTTATCTGGTCCGTCTGCCTGTGTCCCCACCGTACACTGGGAATCTCAAGCCCACTTCAGAAGTCTGTCTGACATTTTTCTCTTCATTGTACTCCTCGGACGACCCCAGGGAGGCAAGGTATCATCGCCCATTTAGCCAGCGGCTCAGCGACTGACCCAAGTCCCCCAGCTGCTGGGGAGCACAGCCAAGCAGTCTGGCCCCAGGGTCCTGGCTCTGCACTCACAAGACAACGAGGACACAGGGGCAGGAATGTCCTGTCCAAGCGTGGGAGCTCCGAGTCCCCTTCTCTTCTCTCCTCTCCACTCTCTAGACTCAGACCCGCGAGGCTCAGGGGGAGGGTAATGCTGCACTCTTGAGGTTTAGTCCTTCCTTTATAGCAGAGGAAGGGCTGGGATTTAGCTCAGTTGGTAGAGCGCTGCGCTGCAGTCTCTGAGGTCCTAAGTTCAATTCCCAGCACCGCAAAAAATGGGAGGAGGACCTGGCAATCCACTCCCAAGGCAATCCCGAAACAGCCATTGAAAACCCTATGAGGGTCGCTATGAGTCAGATACCGACTCGATGGTACCTAACAACAACTTATAGCAGAGGAAATGGATCTCAGAGAGGGTGAGCCAGTTGCCTGAAGTTATGCAGCAAAGGGTCAGAGGCAGGACAGGGACCTCATGCTTGTGGCTGTGTGTCCTCCTGGGGAAGCTGGTGATGGCTGAGGTAGGTGGGTGGCCAAAGTCAAGGGCATCAGTCATAGCTACAGGAGGCTTCCTGATTTGCAGGGGACGCTAGGAACAGCTGGTCTTCCTACAACCTGGGCCTCCTTGCCTAGCATAACGCTGGCCTAGGAGTAGCTCCCATTGCTGCAGGTTTCACGCGCGCCACAGCCTGCCCTGTGCCTCTCGTCCCTGGAGCTGCATGAGGTTTAGCAATGACGTTGGAGGACAGCCATAGCCTCCCCCGGGCTCCCTCCTTCCCTGCTGCAGTGAATCTCAGCGGCCTCTGGGAAGCAGGTCTGGGTCCTGCGCATGCTCAGGGACGCGGAAGCGCACAGAGATCCAGCGGCCGCGGAGCCTGCGCTCCAGCCACTGCCCCCAGACCTCCCCATTCTGTCCTGCAGAGGAGGGAGCTGAGGCTGCTTTGAGCACGGTCTTTCCAGCACCCCTTTCCCGGGCTTCCTCTTTCGCTTCAGGGGGATCCGGGCGATCCTCCTGCGCTCCGATGCTTTTCTGGCACTTCCGCCATAAACGCAGGCGCGTTTTCCTCTGTTAGACTTTGTTCCAGAGTGCGCAAGGGGCAAAGACCCCAGAATTCGGAAACATGTGGGCAACGGTGGACTCTCCCCAAGCATCGGGTGCCAGGGCCCAGAGCTATTTCCATTTGTTTGTTTGTTGTTTGTTGCGGTACTGGGGGTTGACCCCAGGGCCTCGCGCCTGCATGCTCTGCAAGTGCTGGACCACTGAGCTGCGCCCCCAGGCCATTTTTTTTACTTTTTGAGACAGGGTCTCACTAAGTTACGCAGACTGCCTCTGGTCTCGAACTTGCGATCCTCCTGCCTCTGCCTCCCCAGCCACTGGGATTACAGGTGTGCGCCACCGCGCCCGGCTACTATTTCCATCCCTGATGATCAGAGCTCAGCACTGGCTCAGGGCAGGGACAGGGAGCCTCTGGAAATCTTGAGGCCAAGAGTCCAGCTGGGCCTCTGACTTGAGACCCTGCCCCCCAGGTTCACTGGTTCAGAAAATGACAGATGTCAGGGAGAAGCTTGGCCAGAAGCTGGCCCAGGTGTACAGGGTGTCCCCTCCCCATGGGAAGGCCGGACGGCTCAGCAGAACTTCCCGGATGTGAGGCCCCTAGGCTTGAGAGGGTCTAAGGTCCCAGGGTCAGCAGGGGGCCCGCAGGCCTGTGGATGGGGTCCTCAACTTGCCTGGCTTCCTCAAAGAGGGATGGAATGGCAGCACCCCCCCCCCTTGCCGTTGCTGCCCCCAGACCCAGGGTTACAAGCCCAGGACCATCTATCCACCCACCAGCTCTGCAGGCTGGGGACGCTTCGCCCGTGGTCACTTCCCGGGGTTTGTGGAAATGCCCCTGCCCCATGTCATCCCGGTGACCAGAAGAGGAGCAACTGCCAGAGGATGGCTCCAGAAACACTTGGCATGCAGGACCCCCTCCTGACTGGAAAATTCCAACCTGCAGGCTGCCAGGCACACGCGTACTGTGCTCTCTCCCGCAGCCTGCGGCCATCTGTCCCCAAAGCAGGAGCTCAACAGCGTTTGGGAAGGGGGAGGACAGAGAGGGCTGAAGCAGCGGTCAGCAGACCTGCAAGTCCTCGGCCCTCTAGGCCAGAGCCACGGGGTCCTAGGGACAGAGTGCCTACCTCAGGGCCAAGGGGAACCTCGCAACTGCCCTGCAGGTGGCTGCCATTCCATCTATGGAACACCAGGACTTCGTCAGTCGACCTGTCCAGTTCTCAGGACCACAGATCCACCAGCACTTAATTCCTTTTTGCTGAAGCTTTATATTTTAAAGATACAAAATTTGACCTGCAGAAATAACGTGAACATCTATTCTCCTTACACAAGGTACAGGCCCCTGTACAACTTCCCTGAATCTTACTCCTCTTGCCCCTCTCTGGCAGAGGTGACAGTTGTCAGCTGCCTGGAGTGCATCCTTCCGGCACTTTCTCTATGTACTCGTTGTTGTGGTTGTTAGGTGCCATCGAGTTGGTATTCGACTCACAGCGACCCTGCGTACAACAGGCGGAACACTATTGTTAGTGCTTCTCTGCTGTCCATAGGGTTTTCAATGGCAGGTTGGTTTTCGGGAGTGGGTTGCCGGGTCCTTCTCCCAAGCCTACAGCACCTGGTGTTCCCAGGCGGTCTCCCATCCAAGTGCTAACCAGGCCCTGCTTAGCTTCCAAGATCTGATGGGATAGGATGCCACAGGGCTACAGTTGCAGGCCTCTATGTACTGAGGTACATATATATGGAGAAGGAAAATAAGCATTACAGGGGACCCTGAAAAATGACACCATATTATAAATTTGTTGGTAAAGATTTAAAATATGCCAAAAGGCATAAAGCTGAGTATTGAACTCTGACGTACCTGCCACCCCAGCCAGCAACAGAAAGCGAGAGCCATACTGGATGCCTTTGGGTTACCAACTGTTATATCCCCTGGCCGACCCCAGCGCCCAGCCCACAGCGCTGTCATGAATTTGCTCTGTGGTGAATCTTTCCTGTGCAAATCTCCTACAGAGAGGTGTCCTCCAAGGATATCAACTGTGTGCATTTTGAAACTTGACGTGAGCAGAACCACACTGCGTGGCATTTTCTACAATGGTTTCCTCGCTCACTGTGCTTGCCAGACTGGACGACAGGCTCTAACATGCTGCATCACCAAATCCCAGGCCTTTTTAATCCCAGCTGTGGGCTGGGGTGACGGGCGCCGAGAGACCTCGCATGGTCCTGCACTGCCTTCCCCTCCCCTCACAGGCAGGCAGCTGAGGAAGGAAGGCACCGCAGGAAGCAATTATCTTTGGAAGCTTCTGGAAGCTTGGCAGCTCCCCCTCTCCTAGCTTTTGCAGTGCATCAGGTACCACCAAGGTGCCCTGCCCTGTTGTGGGGGAGAAGACCAGCCTCCGGGCCCAGGACAGCCGAGCAGGTCTCTGATGCGCCCTTGCAATACAATGGCTGTTTCTTTTTTCTTTTCTTTTCTTTCTTTTTTCTTTTTTCTTTTTTTTTTTTTTTTGGTGGTACTGGGGGTTGAACCCAGGGCCTCGCGCCTGCATGCTCTGCAAGTGCTGGACCACTGAGCTGCAACCCCAGCCCATTTTTTTATTTTTTGAGACAGGGTCTCGCTAAGTTACACAGACTGCCTCTGGTCTCGAACTTGAGATCCTCCTGCCTCTGCCTCCCGAGCTGCTGGAATTGTAGGCGTGCGCCACTGCGCCCGGCTCCCGATGGCTGCTTCTTGATGCTACTGTGGAGCTGGCCAGTGGAGACCAGGGACCATGAGGACTGGCAGTGGTCCCTGCTTGCCACTGTGCCAGCATTGCTGCTGAGCGGGCCAAGGCTGGCCCTGGTGCATGGAGTCAGCCCCCCCCCCCCACGGACCCACCTACAGAAGTCCTGGCTGCCCCGGGCAGTGGCAGGGCTGGGGCTCTGGGAGGCAAACCTTCTCGCCACTGCTCCCTAGGGAGACGGGGAACACCCACCCAGGAGTGTGCAGAGGGCGCGGGGTCTGCCATGCCCTCGGTGGGGGGCAGTGGGAGGCCAGGGAGGCTGCTGTGTGCCGGCTGCCCTGTGACCCTGCGGCCCTGGCCACCACCGCAGGGCAGTCAGGCAACTAAGCCAGACAGGGCAGAGCCGAGGGTGTGAAATGGGGGCCCCAGGACGGGCCCCCTCCCCACTTTCTCCCAAGCCCTGTGCCTCCCAGCAGCCAGCGAGGCCCAGTGGTAGAAGCCGGGGGCCACCTATGCCGCCAGTCGTGGGCCCCACTGCACACGGGGTTCGCAGGTGCTGCCCACCCCCCAGGTGGGCATCCAGGGAGGCCTTGCACAGGGCAGCAGGGCCAGGGTCTGCTCCAGCCACACGCTCCAGAGGGGCTGCCAACAGCCACTGCTGCTGGTCTTTTGGAGTCAGGCTGGGCTGCAGAGAAGTCCGCAGCCTTGAGCATGACTGGGCACTGGGGTCAGCCGTGAGGCTGGGATGAGAGCAAGAAGTTGGCTCAGGGCCCCGGGCACCCCTCCTCCTCCTGCCTGAATTAACAACGGCCTAATGTTTTTTGTTCGTTTGTTTCTTTTTTCAGTTTGAAGAAAATTTCACTGGAAAAAGCTTTTTGTCAAAATCACAAAACCATAGCATTGGGTGCAGCGGCGCATGCCTGTAATCCCAGCGGCTTGGGAGGCAGAAGCAGGAGGATCCCAAACTTGAGACCAGACACAGTCTGTATAACTTAGCGAGACCCTGTCTCAAAAAGTAAAACAATGGGCTGGGGATGCAGCTCAGTGGTCCAGCACTTGCAGAGCATGCAAGCGGGAGGCCCTGGGTTCAAACCCCAGTACCGCAAAAATAAAAAAAAATAATAATAATAAAAAAATCACAAACCCTGCACTGAGGCACCTGCTTTGCGTTCCCAGCAAACACTCAAATAAACACGGTTTGGAGGGAGACACGGCCACCTGACACCCTCACGTGGCCTGGGGCATCCGGTGCCACTCTGGGAAAGCTGCTTGTTACGGTGGGGGCAGCACAAGGCCGGGCCTGAGTACAGGCTGGGCTGCGTGGAGCCAGCCAGTGAACGCAGGCCATTGGTCCCCAGAGCCCAGGCCATGCGCATCCCTCAGCACAGGGCAGGACTTCCCTGTCCACGCGCTCCCTCGTCCGTGCAGTGCTGACTCACGCTGGCTCTGGGCCGGCCCCGTCTAGGCGGTAGGCACACGAGTGAGGCCAGGAATGTCCCCAGCCTGGAGGAGGGACCAGCATGGCTGGAGCCCCGTGGTGCATAGCAGCTGGCCTGCTTCCTGCCCAGCTGCCCTTATTCTCATGAAACCACCCCTTACTCCTATACCTGGGCTCACACACACCGAGCCTTGAACACGTGCAGGACCCCAGCTGGGCCTTGAGAGCCAGCCCCCACCTCTGCTGGCCTCTGGAGAGAGACGCTCCCAAGTGGACCTTGAGCTTCAACCTGAGAGAGATGAGCCAGGGCCGTACATGGGGCCCTAGGGGGAGAGGGCCTGCCAGAGAAGGAGGCCGACGCAGGGAGAAGTCAAAATCAGAGCAGGGGAGGGATGGGATGCTGTGTCATTATTGAGAGCCTATCCACTCCCAAGGCAATCCCGAAACAGTCAGCCATTGAAAACCCTATGAGGGTCGCTATGAGTCAGATACCGACTCGACGGCACCTAACAACAACAACAATTGAGAGCCTAGAGCCAGCCCTACCTGAAGTCCTTGTCAGCTAATACGCCTAGCTCATTTTAGCCAGTTTCAAGTGGGCTTTCTGTCACTTACAACCTCAAGCTCTAATAACTAATACCTTCTAGTGGTTACAATACTGGGTGAATATTCAATAGTCCCCCCTTATCTGTTGTTGTTGTTGTTGTTAGGTGCCATCAAGTCAGTATCCGACTCATAGCAACCCTGTGTACAACAGGTGAAACACTATTGTCAGAGCTTCTCTACTGCTCATAGGGTTTTCAATGGCGGATTGATTTTTGGGAGTGGGTTGCCACGTCCTTCTCCCAAGCCTATAGCACCTGGTGTTCCCAGGCGGTCTCCCATCCAAGTACTAACCAGGCCCAACCCTGCTTAGCTTCTGAGATCTAATGGTATGGAATCTACAGGGCTACGGTTGCAGGCCCCCCTTATCTATAAGGGATATATTCCAAGACCCCTAGAGCATTCCTGAAACCATAGATAATACCAAACCCTACACACACAACGCCTCTTCTTACACGAACATACCTATGATGAGGTTCAGTTTACACATTACACACAGAAGAGATTAACAGTAACTAAAGATGGAGAGATAGAGTGTTTCGATCTGCTGTACATAGGGTCGCTATGAGTCAGACTCGACTCGACGGCACCTAACAACAACAACAACAACAAAGAGCATAGGGCTGGGATTTAGCTCAGCGGGCAGAGCGCTGCGCTGCAGTCTCTGAGGCCCCGAGTTCAATTCCCAGCACCGCATAAATGGGAGAAGGACGTGGCAATCCTCTCCCAAGGCAATCCCCAAACAGTCAGCCATTGAAAACCCTATGAGGGTCGCTATGAGTCGGATACCGACTTGACGGCACCTAACAACAACAACAACAAAGATAGAGCAGGGCTGGGATTTAGCTCAGTTGGTAGAGCGCTGCTCTGCAGTCTCTGAGGTCCCGAGTTCAATTCCCAGCACCACAAAAACAGGAGAAGGACTTGGCAACCCACTCCCGAGGCAATCCCGAAACAATCAGCCATTGAAAACCCTATAAGGGTCGCTATGAGTCGGACACAACTTGATGGCACCTAACAACAACAACAACAAAGACAGAGCAAGTATAATAACCCAGCGTTATGCTGCTCCCAAGCACACAATTTAAAACCTCTGGATTATTTCCAGGCTGCCCCATGTAGTATTTGCAGACCACAGTTGGCTGTGGGTAACTTCAACTGCAGGAAAGGAAGCCAGAGCCGGGGGCTACCGTACAATTGTAGCATCTCACGAGGGACCGCGTTGGCGGAAGTACGCGGTAAAGCGGTGCTGTGTGCGAGGGTGAGCGGGGCTTCCCAGAGGACGGGATGTGGCAGCTGGGTCTCGGTGGAGGAGTGGAAGCGCGTCAGGCAGACAGTGCATGGAACGGGGTTACTTGCAGGTGGAATGGCGCGTGCAAAGGCTTAGGAGCGACACGAAACTGAGGCAAGAGGCTCAACTTGCTAGGGGCTCACTGGATTGGTGTTGCGGCTGCGACCCCATGGGATCCCTGAGCTCCTGAACTAGTGCCTTTAGGTGGCTGGAGGCTGCAGACAGAGGCCAGCCCTGGCCCCGGGACCTGTGGGCAACCGGGCAGGGCTGCGGCTCCCTGGGCTCCGCAGGAGCAATAAAGCACTTGGCCCTCCCTGGGCCCTGTGGTCTCCGGGCACCCCAGCTCCTGGTTTCCTGCTAGGGGCCACCTGCTCTCCTTGCCTGGGGAGGGGACTGTGGGCGGCTCCTACTCTGCCAGCTGGGAGGCTCGGCTTGGTGACACGGGCAGCGGTAGAGCTCGTGCTGGATGGCTGGAGCCCTGGTGGCCTAGCCCAGGGACACACAGCCCGATCTGGTCCAAAGATGGCAGCCTGAGGGGGCAGGTGGAGAGCATGGATGCCGCCCTGAAGGCCTCAGCTCAGCTCCCGACTCCACAGCTCACCTGCTGTGTGACCCTGGGCAAGGATCTGCCAGCTCTGAGCCTCAGCTTCCACCTTGGAAAATGAGGAAGGCAGAGTCCTTACCAAGAGATGCTGTGAGCGGGGTTGCTGGGCGTGACTCGGGGGCCACCTGGAGGGTGGGCAGGGAGGACAACTGTCACCCCTGTCACCTTCCAGTCTGAGTCTCCCCGACAGTCTGCCCTGAGCGAGGGTCTGGAAGGGGGCAGCACACAGAGCTGCCGCAGGGCTGGGGACCATGGGAGTCCTTTCCTGGGAGGCCCATGGTTTGTTCCCATAGTGATAGGGGGTACAGTGTGATATGTATCCTCCATCCCACCCCCTCGCACAAATGCAGGTCAGCTCCATCCGGGGCACATCCCGGGGTGTTCGGAAGCAACCTGCGTGACTGGCGTGGCCACACTGTCCTCACCTGCCTCTCTACCCACACCATTCCCTGCCAGCCTTGGTCCTGCCCCGGGGCCTTTGCACCTGCTGCTCACACCCTGGGAACGCCCTCCTCCAGCTCTCTGCAGGGACTCTTCGGGGCCCAGCTCAGAAGTCACCTGCTTGGTGACCTGCCGCTGCTCCCTGCCTCCCTACCCCTGTTGCTTCACCCACAGCATTTTAAACCATCCCGTTTGACCGCACCTGTGTTAACATCTGCCTCCCCTGGAGAGAACAAGGTCGACATGGCAGGCAGGGTCCCACCTGCCTTGGTCAGCACAGTGGCTTGAGGTGGCAGTAAACGTGCACCCACTGAGTGAATGTGGGACCTTGAGCCACATTCCCACCCACCCAGCTGGGTGGGTCCCACCTCGTAGTGTGTCCTTGTCTTCGTAAGCCCTTCGGGCTGGGTAAGAATCCCACCGCAGGCCGGGCGCAGTGGCGAATGCCTGTGATCCCAGCGGCTCGGGAGGTGGAGGCAGGTCACAAGTTCGAGACCAGAGGCAGTGTGTGTAACTTAGTAAGACCCTGTCTCAAAAAAGTAAAAAAATGGGCTGAGGGTGCAGCTCAGTGGTCCAGCACTTGCAAAGCATGCAGGTGCGAGGCCCTGGGTTCAACCCCCAGTACCTCAAAAACAAAAAAAAAACAAAAAAAAAAGAAAAAGAAAGAAAAAGACTCCCACCACAGACAATGAACGAACCAGCGCTCGCCCGGCAGTCTAAATCCGCCCTGGGTAATTGCTCTCGCTCCACGCTAATACCAGTTCTCGTGATTGCGGTGTATTTGCTGTGATTTTTTCATGAATGGGCCGGATGAGGCATTTGCATCTGGAAAGCTCCCCGATGTTTCCGGGAGCTCCCACAGCCCCGGACCCAGCAGAGGAGAAACAGCAAGGGAGGCTGAATGGGGAGGGGTCGCAGGAGGGCTCCTGGGGCAGAGCCTCCCAGGGGGGAGGGCGGGGCAGGCCTGGCTGGGCAGCCAGACCCCCTTCCTTCCCCTTCCATAACACAGGGCGCAGCCACAGTGGGTCCCCAACTTCCACGGCCAGGACACCTCTCCATGTGCCCAGCCTCCCCAACCCTGGATCCCCAAGGGACGCTTTTCCGGAAACCGATGTGCACTGTTCCTTTCCGGATCGCATTCCAAAGGGAAGATTTTCAGCTGCACTGAATGCAAAGCCAGGATCCCATCTCCTGAGCACAGCCGGCAAAGCCGGCCTCCGCCTCGCGGCCTCGAAGCCCCTCCTTCCCTTCTCCTCTCCAGCCTCGGAGTCATAGGCCTCCACCCGCCTGCCTCTACTGCACGGGAGCCTGGCCAGGGCCAGCGCCTACAGCAGGGCCACTCAGCCACCACTGTCCCCTCTGCCGCCCTCTACCACCACCACTCGCTCCGCACAGCACCCGCTGGGGAGGCCAGCAAGTGAGCCCTCGGCCTCCGGGCCTCTACCCTCTCCCTCCTGGTGGGCCCTGGCCTGTCCCCTGTTCCTCCGTCCCCTGTCCCCAGCCTCTCCTCCTCAGCTGCACACCCCTACTGCTCTCTCAGCCTCCGCACGCTGACCCCACGCAGGTCACGTGTGTGTTTCTAACCTCCACCGCTCTACTCCCTGCAGAGCTGAGGGCCAGCGGTCCCCAAGCCTGCCCATCCCAGAGAAAGCAGACTCAGCCGCCAACGCCCTGCCAACCTGCCTGCCCCAAACCTGCCCTTCCGCCAGCTCCCTCATCCCTCCTCCGGCCCCCCATGCGGACACCGCCCTCCCTGCCTCCACACCCACCTGGTCGTGTCCGCCAACCTCCCTTGGATGACCTGATCTGCCCAGTCTGCCCTGGCTCTAGAGTCTCCCACACACCTAACAGCAGGCCAGTCCTGGCTCTAAGTGAGGCCACGGCCCTGTCTGCACAGTGCCCTCCTGAGGGGCATCTCAGTCAAGTCAAAACCAAGGTCCTTGCAATGACCCACAAGGTCCCCCTTGTTCTTGCTCCCTATGTCTTGTCCTCCTCCTCCCTCTACCCAGATACACTGGCTTCTTGAAGTTCCTCCAACCTACCAGCCTGCCCCAGGGCCTTTGCAGGTGCTATGCTTTTTGCCTAGAGAGATGTTAAAACATTTAACAATAGGCAAGATCCTGACCACCCAGGAACACCCCATAGTAGGTCTAGTGTTTCAGCTCCACTGCAGACCTGGGAGTTGTCTGAGGAGGGCTGGGGGGTGGCCAGGCGGCAGAGCAGGCATGGAGGCCACACTGGAGGGCCAGGCAGTGGTTTCTAAATCACTGACGGGAAGACCGCGGTATTTTAATAACAGCTGGGGCAGTTGGGTGAGTGTCCCCCAGAGTCCCACATGCTGAAGGCTTCAGTCCTCTGCTTAGCACTGCTGGGAAGCGTTGGGACCTTCAGGAGGTGGGCTGAGTGGAAGGAAGTGGGGTCACAGTGGGGGGCAGGGAGGCCCGAAGCAGATATGGGGAGCCCGGCCCCTCCTGTTTCTGCTTCCCGGCCTCTATGAGGAGAACTGACCTCTGCCACGTACTCTTGCTACAAGGTCCTTCCCAGCCACAGGCCCAAAGCCACAGGGCCAAAGGACCACCAACTGACACGTGTGAAGCCACGAGCCACGAAGTCCTTCCCAGGCACAGGCCCAAAGCCACAGGGCCAAGTGACTACCGACTGACATGTGTGAAGCCACGAGCCACAAGCCACAAAGTCCTTCCCAGCC
>VMDO01028812.1:0-23407 GCA_007922755.1 Pedetes capensis
TAGGGACCAATCTACTAACAGTGAGCCCTTAATAAATCGCCTTCTTCTGTAAGTTGATTTCAGTTGGTTTTTCTGCTGCAGCGACAACAGCTAATACACAATATAAACAGCAATGCCTAAAATGCATACAATTGTTTTTGGTTTTCTGGTGCTGGGGGAGCAAGACTCCTGTGTGCTAGCCAGGTTCTCCTCCAGTGAACCAGGCCCCTGCTAATTGTGAGTTTTCCAATTAGCCAGGGGGGTAAGAAAGACATCATACACACTGCTATTCTCACAGTTCTGGAGGACAGTGTGGTGGGCCCCCACCCCATCCTGGAACGGGCATCATCTGAGGAGCCCTTAGTAGACCCCCCTCCCATGGGGAGACAAGTACTGTGACCTGCTTTTGGCCTGCTGAGGAGCAACCAAACTGTCTTCACCAAGACTCCCAGCTTTGAGCACAACCTCGTCCTCTCTGGAAGCCCATCCTCATCAAATACGCAGTTGTGAGAACTAATGGCTCCTCTCTACCTGTGCCTCCAAACCACCTGCAGCCGCAGTCCTGTGGCATCTGATCCCGTCAGATCTCGGACGCTAAGCAGGGTTGGGCCTGGTTAGTACTTGGATGGGAGACCGCCTTGGAACACCAGGGGCTGTAGGCTTGGGAGAAGGACCTGGCAACCCCCTCCCAAAAATCATTCTGCCATTGAAAACCCTATGAACAGCAGAGAAGCACTGACAATAGCGTATCGCCTGTTGTACATAAGGTCGCTATGAGTCGGATACCGACTTGTCGGCACCTAACAACCTATGCCTCTATACACTCTGGCGTGAGGGCAGGCCACAGGGGAGCTGGGCAAGCAGAAAACACTGCACGGTTGCCTTCCTTCACCAAACTGCTCTTTGCCAGGCTGTATTTGGCTGGCTTTGAGAAATACTGTAAGGAATTGCCATGGTACCCTTCTTCTGTGTCATGCCCCACACCACACAGTGTCCTCTCTCAGAGCTCAGAGTCAGGAACAAGTCTGCTTCTCCTGGACACGTATGAATGTACAAGCATGGCGTGTATAGCTAAGCATTTTTCTATTTTTGCTTTAACTGCCAGGAAGGTCAGAAACAACTTTACCACTTACCTGCAGTGGCTGTACAGAGCGATGGAGCAGGATTTTTATGTTTCATAATATGGCTTTTATTTCCTTACTCTTGTTACCCTGCCCCTACCTTCTGTAATTTTCTATTTCAACTTTCAGTTTTCACTCTATGTGGTGAACCATTTCAATGATGGAAGAGACTATAAATAAATGTAAGTTAATTTAAAATATTAAAAGAAACTTTCCTAAGCTCCCGTTAGGTATCAAGGAGGCTTCTTGGAAAGGTTTAGAAATCACAGGTGACATCCAGAAGCTCTTAACTGAGGATTTCCATCCATTTTCTGACCCTAATTCTGTGTCTGTTTGGGGACAAATACTTTATTTCATGTTCTGTATGACTGGAAGATCTGCAACACCTAGGGCACCTCCAAATGCATGTTTTATCTGTGTATTAGTAATTGCTTATTTAAATAGCAAGATCCATCCACAAAATGTCTTTAGCTCCATATAGGAACAATTATGTCCAATGTTGCAGTTGTTGTTAGGTGTCACCGAGTCAGGTCTGACTCATAGTGACCCTACGTACAACGGATGAAACACTCCCTGTCATGGTGCCATGCCTGGTATTATATCAGTGCTTCTCTACTATTCATAGAGTTTTCAATGGCTGATTGTTTTTTGGGAGTGGGCTTCAAGATCCTTCTCCCAAGCCTACAGCACCTGGTGTTCCGTGCAGTGTTTTCTGCTTGCCCAGCTCCCCTGTGGCCTGCCCTCATGCCAGAGTGTATAGAGGCATAGGTTGGTAGGTGCCGACAAGTCTGTATCCGACTCAGCGACCTAGGTGGTCTCCCATCCAAGTACTAACTAGGCTCAGCATTACTTAGCTTCCAAGATCTGACAGGATTGGATGCCAGGGTAGTACAGCTACAGGCATCAATTATTCAAATACCATATTATTTTTGTTCCTCTTATATATTCATTCACTAAACAAATATTTCTTGAGTGCTTACTCTTCATGACATGGATCATGGTGCTGGGGAAGATGCATAATAGCTTTGTACAGATCTGGGTCCCTTCAAGCACCAGGCTAGACGACACTTGAGGCCAGGGCATGTTTTGCCCTCACCTCTGTCCCTAGCACTAGGCAGTTTTGGGTACCCAAGAGGCATCCAAAAAATATTTGGTTAAAGAAATAATTGTTGTTGTTGTTGTTAGGTGCAGTCGAGTCGGTATCTGACTCATAGCGACCCTCTGTACAACTGCAGAAACACTATTGTCAGTGCTTCTCTGCTGTTCATAGGGTTTTCAATGGCAGATTGATTTTTGGGAGGGGGTTGCCAGGTCCTTCTCCCAAGCCTACAGCTTCTGGTGTTTCCAGGTGGTCTCCCATCCAGTACAACCAGGCCTGACCCTGCTTAGCTTCCAAGGTCTGATGGGATCGGATGCCACAGGGCTACAGCTACAGGCAATTGTTGTTAGGTGTCATCAAGTCATATCCAACTCATAGTGACCCTACATATAGCAGGCAAGAATCACTATTGTCAGTGCTTCTCTGCTGTTTCTAGGGTTTTCAGTGGCGGATTGATTTTTGGGAGTGGGTTGGCAGGTCGGTCTCCCAAGCCTACAGCACCTGGTGTTGCCAGGCAGTCTCCCATCCAAGTACTAACCAGGCCTGACCCTACTTAGCTTCCGAGATCTGACAGGATCTGATGCCACAGGGCTATGGCTGCAGGCAAAGAAATAATTGGTAAATGTTATTCTCAAACTCTTGCCTTCCTTTTCAAATTTTTAATTGACAAGTTTATATATTTATGGGGTACAATATGATGTTTGTTCTATGTACACTTGGTGGAATGATTATATCAAGCTAATTAACACATCGGTCACCTTACATACTGATCATTTTGTGTGGATTTCCTCTTTGCATTTAAAAGCTACTCTTTTTGCATGTTGTTGTTGTTGCTACTGGTGGTGCTGCTGCTGCTGAGGATCAAATCCAGGGCCTTGCACATGCTGGGCAAGGATTCTACCACTGAGCTAGATCTCCAGCCTTTCTTTTGTTTTTGTTGTTGTTAGGTGCCGTCGAGTCGGTATCCGACTCATAGCGACCCTCATGGGGTTTTCAATGGCTGACTGTTTCGGGATTGCCTTGGGAGTGGATTGCCAGGTCCTTCTCCCATTTTTGCGGTGCTGGGAATTGAACTCAGGACCTCAGAGACTGCAGCACAGCACTCTACCAACCGAGCTAAATCCCAGCTCCAGCCTTTCTTTTAGCAATCTTGAAATCCATGCTACTTCATCATTAAGAATGGTCGCCACGCTGTGCAATCCCTCCTGAAACCTTTGCCTCCTGTCTAACTCAAACTTTGTACCCTTTGGCCAATATCTCCCCAAGCCGTCACCCAGCCAGCCTCTGGTAATTTCCATTCTACTCTCCATTTCTTTCAATTCGACATTTTTTACACTTCACATATAGATGAGAACATGTGGCCTTTGTCTTTCTGTAACTCCTGCCTTCTTTCATCTCTAGCTATATTCCTAATTGATTAGAGTCAGTACCATACATTTATGGATTGTTTGCTACTTGTTTTATGTATGTTAACATAGTCTCCTGAGTCCACTGTATGCTGTTTTGGGACAAGAAGCACATCTACATCTACCTAGATATCTATATTGCTGTCCATCTGTCAGTACATGAGAACCAGTATCCATCTGTCTATCTATCATCTATTTATCTATCTATCTAATTTCTATGCTCAAAGGGGCACCATATAAAGCTACTGATTGATTGCTTTGTAAATATCTGACTTAAAATTACAAATAAACTTTTAGATTCTGTAAATTAATAAATTACTATTTTTCTTTCTTTTCTTCTTTTTTATTTTATTTTTTATTTTTTTTATTTTTGCCATCCTCCTGTGTCAGCCTCCCAAATTGCTGGGATTATAGGTTTGCACCATGGCACCCCTCCTGGGTTCTTTTTTTTGCAGTACTGGGGGTTGAACCCAGGGCCTCACGCTTGCATGCTCTGCAAGTGCTGGACCACTGAGCTGCACCCCTAGCCCATTTTTTCTACTTTTTTGAGACAGGGTCTCACTAAGTTATGCAGACTGCCTCTGGTCCCGAACTTGCAATCCTCCTGCCTCTGCCTCCTGAGCCACTGGGATTATAGGCAAGCACCACTGCACCCGGCTATTACTATTTTTCTAGAACCAGTTTTCGCCAGTCGTGGTGGTGCACGCCGGTAATCAACTTGCTGTGGAGGATGAGGCAGGAGGATCTCGGGTTCGAGGACAGTCTGTGCCACACTTTTTATGCCTGCAGCTGTAGCCCTGTGGCATCCGATTCCATCAGATCTCGGAAGCTAAGCAGTGTCGGGCCTGGTTAGTACCTGGATGGGAGACCACCTGGGAACACCAGAAGCTGTAGGCTTGGGAGAAGGACTTGGCAACTCCCTCCCAAAAATCAATCTGCCATTGAAAACCCTATGAACAGCAGAGAAGCACTGACAATAGTGTTTCCCCTGTTGTACAGAGGGTCACTATGAGTCGGATACCGACTCGACAGCACCTAACAACAACAACAATAATTTACTATAGCCTAATTTTTTGGGAGAAGGGCCTGGCAACCCACTCCCAAGGCAATCCTGAAGCACTCAGCCATTGAAAACCCTATGAAGGTCGCTATGAGTCGGATACCGACTCGACGGCACCTAACAACAACAACAACAGAACCAGTTTACCACTGCCAATAATTAGCCCTTGGCACTCTAGTTCTTGCACATCCTATTCCAAAACTGATGTTTTGCATTTTATTCTCTAGAAGTCTCTGTAATAACTACCTGTCTCCTACAGGAGCTCTAGAGGGCAAGGGCCATGTAAGTTTTTTTTTCTTGACATGATGTACATTTTGTAAGTGATTTTGGTGGAAGATTATAAAGGTGAATATGTTTCTAGCGTCTGAAAAATATCCCACCCCAGCATCCAAATCACACACCATCTGCAGGGTTCAGAGGAGACCAGTGTTCACACATTCTAATTAGAAGACACATTCATTATTGACACCAACACTGGAATCAATGTTCCCACTTCCAAAATTTCTAGAAACCATAGCTACTTAAGAGCTCCTCTACAGATAAATATGAGAACCACAGCAAACAAAATTACTTACCAGTCAGTGCAGTGCAGAGAAAGTATAAGCTAAAATAGCCTTGTTCCTTGGTCCAGCCTGAGCTGCTGTGGTCCTGGACAAGGAAGAAAGCAGAGTCAGCACTCACTTATTTCAACTGATTCTGCAGCCACTGACTCTCTCTTGCCCCACTTGAAAAAGGTGAATTAGAGATTAAAAACAGGGTCAATGCTCCCTTTTTATTTTTCTAACAATATGCTGGAGAAGTACATTGAGCTGCTGACCAAATGTTTGCACACAGCGTGAAACTCAACATTTGTTGATTGGGGAAATCTAGTGGATGTAGACACAAAAAATGAAATAATTAGGCAATATATGTAGTGTTAGGCAGCTTTCAGTGCTGAAGGTGAAAACTAAGCTGGGATGGGGTGAGGCAAGAGAAGTAGGTAGCTGGGCCAGGCAGAGAAGCCAGAGGACTCACTGACCATGGGTGTGAAGGAGGCAGTATAGACTTTGAACACTAACTTGAAAACTCACTGCCCAGAGACCCAATCACACATTACTAAAATAACCTCATCTTAATGGATGACTTCTGCAAAGACCTATTTCTTTTTATTATTTTTTGAATTTTTGAGTAAAGCAAATTTATAGAATTTATTAAGTCCACACTTTATAATAAGTGCAGATGCTCAGAGAGAAAATGAGGTGCATAAGAAGAGAATCAGGGGACATGTCCAAGACATTGGCACAGGCTTCTCAACAGAGAGAATAACTCCTAGGTATCTTCACAAGGGATATAAAGAGAGATGTTATGGCTTTATAAAGCACATTGTTAAGGTTTAGGAAGATATCAATGAGATTATGGGTTGGTACAAAGAAGGTATCCAGTCATATACTGACTATAAATATGGCCCATAATCTTATTGGTGAGATTACAGTTAAACTCAGGTCACATATACTTTGACCCTAAGCGTGGCTTCTTACTATTTTAACATTGTCACTTAAAATATCTCTCAAAATACTATCTCTATGCCAGCAATCTTCACAGCATTTTTCTTGGTAGTTGTGTCAAAATCTTTGATTTTCAGCCAGTGAGATTTAAACTGGATCCCAGAGTGAAACCTCTTTTCCTTTCTTGTGTCTCCTGTCTTCCTATCCTGCCTTATTTTCCTCCTCTGAGACTGATTCCTTAATCTTAAGCATTGATGAAGGCCAAAAGTACATCTTCTGAAGCTGCTTCAGGCTGAATTGGGGCATAAACACTACCTATCCAGGGACTGAAAGTCTTGATCTGCCTGGCTGAGGAGCCATGAGAAGGTCTGAGATCGAAGGTTAGGAGGTCATTATTGGATGGTAATCCATAGCTGTATGTTGCCCTTTGTTCACATTGCATATCAACTTTGCTTCAGCTCTCAGATCCCAGATGAGCCCCCAAAAGACATTTGTTGTGGTAAGCAACGCAGCTCAGCATTGTCACCTTCTCTGAAGAGCTCTACTTGTTGGGATCTCAACTCAGGTTGAGCCTGGTCCTTGGCTTTGTCACAGAAATGACTCAGGATGAGTTAAAGAGTGAAACAAAGTTATAGAGCTTATTAAATACACACTTTAGAATAAGTGTGAGTATCCAGAGAGAAAGTGAAGTGCATAAGAAGAGAATCATAGACGTGTCCAAGACATGAACATGGGCTTCTTGAGTGAGAAGAACCCACAAAGACCTATTTCCAAATGAGGTCCCATTCCAGGTGTGTGTGTGTGGTGGGGGGACTTAAACACATGCTTCTGAGGATACAGTTCAGCCCTGAAGCAGAGATCTGCCCAGAACAGAAGCATCCATTTCCTTCCATGATGCTCAGGAAGAGCCAGCCAGACTTGCTACTGCTTATGTAACAGTTGCTCAGTTTTCTAAGCATGAGATAGATGTCTCAAAAGATGGTCAGGCTGGAGCTGGGAAGCACTGTGGAGACTAGATGTCCCAGGAAAGCCAGAACTTGGCACTGGTCCCTCAGCAGCCCAGAGAACCTGACCAGAAGGGATGAAACAGGCTGGAGGTATCTGAGGAGGGTGCTCAGTGGGGCAAAGGTAAACTGCATGGCAGAAGGATCTTGTGGCCTCATGGGAGGAAGGAAGAAATGACCCACTCAAGTGATGAAGACCCAGAGGAGCAGCATAGCCCCATCCAAAGCCCCATGATGAGGCCACAGAAATAAGTGCCTGGAAAAGGAATGTCCAGCTCTGGGACTGAATGACTGAGAGGGAACTGAAAATCCATCAGAATAACATCATACCTCTCAATACAAACCTTAAAATCCAGGATAGTATGGAATGAACTATTTTGAACCCTGAAAGTAAATAACTACCAATCAAGATTCTCATATCCAGCATTGATAGTGATATAAAGACTCTTCAAGTCAAGCATACACTAAATCAATTCATGATCACCAATCCAGCATTGCAGAAGATACTTAAAGGAATCCTATATACACAGGAGGAAGACAGACAATCACAATCATAAGAGTTCAGGAAAGAACAAATTTGATGAAAGAAACAGATGAACTGATGAGAACTGGGACAGAATCAGTCATATCTAACTCAAAATCTCAGCAAACTCCAAACATGAATAAAGGAGAAAAGAAAGAATAAATAGCATGCAAATAGCATGCAAATTAACCAGGAAAACACTCAACACAAGAATCAGCAAACCCATCTCAATAATAACCTGAAATATAAATGGTTTTTACCCTCCAATTAAAAGATATAGACCAGTAGACTGGATTAAAACACAAGCTCCAGCAATTTGTTGTCTACAAGAAACCCATCTCACTGGCAAGGACACTCACACGCCGAAAGTAAAATGATGGAAATTGATATACCACGCAAATAGAAGCAAAGGAGAAAAAGTGGAGTAGCCATCCTTATACCAGACAAAGTAAACTTCAAGTTAAAATTAGTCCAAAGAGATAAAGAAAGTCGCTATATATTAACAAAGAAACAACTAATTAACAAGATATAAAAGTCATAACTACAGATGCACCAAACACTAGTGCACCCAATTTCATAAAGCAAACATTACTTGAAACAGAAGGACTGATAAGTCCAGATATAATAATAGTGGATTACTTCTATAGTGATGGAGATAGTGGACACCCTTGGCTCATTTCTGATTTTAGGGGAAATGGTTTCAGTTTTCCCCCATTTAGTATGTTAGTTGTAGATTTTTTATATATTGCCTATTATTAGAGGAAAACACAGGGAAAATACTTCAAGGTGTCCACTATCTCCATTGCTATTCAACACAATAACTGAACTCTTAGCCACAGCAATAAGGCAAGAGAAGGAAACAGAAGGGATACAAATAAGAAAGAAATCAAAGTATCACCATTTGAAGATGATATGATCCCATACTTAAAAGTACAACCCAGTATTCAGCATCTGATGTTTAACAAAGGTGCCCTAAAAATGCAATCAGAAAACTCATATAGCTGACAAAAACTTTCAGCAAAGTACTTGGATTAAAAATGATCATACAAAAATCAGTAGCTTTTCTATATATCAAAAACAACCAGGCTGAGAAAGAAATCAGAAAAACAATCTTATTCACAATAGCTTCAAACAGAATAACATACTTAGGAATAAATCTAACCAAGGAGGTGAAAGACCTCTACAATGAAAACTTTAAAACACTGACAAAAGAAATTGAAGACACTAGAAGATCAAAAGACCTCTCATGTTCATGGATTGGAAGAATTAATATTGTGAAAATGATATATCATTGAAAGCAATCTATAGATTTAATGTACTCTCCATCAAAATCCCAATGACATTCTTCACAGAAATAGAAAAAACAATCCTAAAATTCATATGGAAGCACAAAAGACCCTGAATTGCTAAAGCAATGCTGAGCAGAAAGAGCAAAGCAGGGCACATCACAATACCTGATTTTAAATTATACTACAGAGGCATAATAACAAAAACAGCATGGTATTGGCACAAAACAGACAGGTAGACCAATGGAGTAGAATAGAAGATCCAAAAATAAATCCATGTAGCTACAGGCACCTGACACTCAACAAAGACACCAAAAATGTAAGTTAAAGACAGCCTCTTCAATAAATGATGCTTGCTGAACTGGATAACCTCATGTAGAAGACTGATTCTAGGTTCCTCTATCTTAGCTTGTATGAAAGTTGGTTCATAATGGATCAAAGACTTTAGTGTAAGACCTAGAACTTTGAAATTATTAGAGGACAACATAGGGAAAATACTTCAAGAGATAAGCATAGGCAAAGACCCCAATAGCACAGGAAAATATAGCAAAAATCAACAAATGCAATTGCATGAAATTAAAAGAATTTTTCATAGCAAAGTACACAATTGTCAGAGTGAAGAGAAAATCTACAGAATGGGAGAAAGTCTGTCAGCTATACCTCATAAAGGGGATTAGTATCTAGAATACATAAAGAGCTCAAAAATTAAGTACCAAAAAATCAAATTATCTGATGAAAAAAATAGGCAAATGAACTGAACAGAGAGTTCTCAAAAGAAGAAATACATATGGCCAAAAATCATATGAAAAAATGTCCAACATCTTTAGCCATCATGGAAAAGTAAATCAAAACTGCATTGAGATATCACTTCACTCCAGTTAGAACAGTTAGCATTAATGAATAAACAACAACAAATGTTGGAGAGAATTCAAGGAGAAAACCACCCTAGTACACTGCTGATGGGAATGCAGACTAGTGTAGCCACTATGGAAATCATTATGGAGATTCCTCAAAAAACTAAAAATAGAACTACAATATGGCCTAGATATACCACTCCTGGATATATTCCCAAAGAATATAAGTCAATATACCATAGAGATACCTGCTTATCCATGTTTGTAGCAGTGCTATTCACAATAGCCAAGATATGGGATCAACTGAGGTGTCTGTAAATGAATGAGTGAGTGGATGAGGAAAATGTGGTATGCATACACCACAGAATTTTATTCATCCATAAAAAAGGATGAAAATATGGCATTTGCTGGAAAGCAAATGGAACTAGAGATCATCATTTTAAGTGAAATAAGCCAGACCCAGAAAGATAAACATTGCGTGTTTTTTCTCATATGTGGGGGCTAGATTTCAATATATATTCAATATTAAAATATATAGGTCATGAAAGTAGGAGGCCCATGTAAGGGAAAAAAGGGAGGAAGAGAAGGGTGAGGGGCAATAATAAGAGGTAATAGGAAAAAGGAAGAGAAATATCATGTTTTTCCTTTAAGGAAAAATCTGGAGATACACACACACACACACACACACACACACACACGCACACACACACAAACAAGAACTAGAAGTAGAAGGGGAACCACCGGTAGGAAGGAAAATGTTGCAGGGAGGTGGGTCATGACAGGGTAATGGAAGAGGCAAACATGACCAACATACAATGGTATACAGGTATGGAAATGTTGTAATGACCCATTAAATTTTATACTAGCTAAAACATTAGTAATAAGAAAAAGAAAGAAAAAGAAAAAAGCAAAAATCAGAAAAGCTCCATAGGACTGGAGATGAAGGCCAAGGGAGAAATAAAGATACATATATACCACCTAAAGAACAGGTTTAATGCATTAAACATGAATAACTGCAGACCAGACAAGTTGTGGCATGATATCAAAGACATCATTCATGAAGAAAGCAAAATATTATTAAAAAGACAGGAAAAACAAGCAAAGACCAAATTACTATGAAAAGAGACTCTAAAACTTGCCCTTGAACATCAAGTAGCTAAAGCAAAAGGAAGACATGATGAAGTTAAGGAACTAAACAGATTTCAAAGGGAAGCTCTAGAAGACAAAATCAAATATTATAATAACATGTACAAAGAGCTGGAGATTGAAAACCAAAAGGGAAGAACACACTCTGTTTTTCTCAAGCTTAAGGAATTGAAGAAAAAATTCAAGCCTCAAGTGGCAACAGTGAAGGATTCTACAGGGAAAATATTAAATGACCCAGGAAACATCAAAAGAGGATGGAAGGAATACACAGAGTCATTATACCAAAAGGAATTGGTGTATGACCAACCATATCAAGATTTGCATATGATCAGGAACCAATAGTACTGAAGGAAGAAGTAGAAGCTCCCTTGAAGGAACTGGTAAAACATATGGCCCCAGGAACTGATGGAATACCCATAGAGGCATTTCAACAAACAGATGCAGCACTGGAGGTGCTAACTTATGTCAAGATTTGGAAAACAGTCACCTGGCCAACTGACTGGAAGAGATCCATATTTTTGCCTATTCCCAAGAAAGGGGATCCAACCGAATGTGGAAACTATTGATGGATTTCATTAATATCATGCACAAGCAAAATTTTGCTAAAGATCATTCAAAAGTGACTATAGCAGTATATAGACAGGGAACTGCCAGAAAATCAAGTGGGATTCAGAAGAGGGCATGGAACCAGGGACATCGTTACTGATGTCAGGTGGGTATTAGCTGAAAGCAGAGAATACCAGAAAGAAGTCTATATATGTTTTGACTATGTAAAGGCATTTGACTATATGGGTCACAACAAATTATGGATAACACTATGAAGAATGGGAATACCAGAGCATATAGGGAATATTATGGGATAGCTCCAGGGGCTAGAAAGGAAGCATGATTGGGATAGGGGCTTATTTAGCCCGCTTGGACCCCCTGTTATCTAATTGGCTATATCCAATCCTCATCTTGCCCCCTGATTGGTAATCAAGGATCTGCCCTTGATTGCCCAAGGAGTGACATCTGGTTTCACTCTTTATTTGACTGCCACTCCTAAACTGGTTGCACCTAGCCCCTCGCGCCCCCACCTGATTGTCATCTTGAGGCAGTAAAGGCAGTTACCCAAGAGCTACATAAACAAAACTCACTCTGCATGTGAGGCTACTGATGGTGATGCTGAGAGCTGGCTGGCTACCAGCTTCCTGCTGGGGGGGTTGTTTGCTGCAGGTCTGCTCTGCCACTCCATCGCAAACAGGCCATAGCATCACCCGTCTTCTGGCCACACCATCGCTAGATCAAGAGAGGACCCTGCCTGCCATTGCAGAGGCCGTTCCATCACCATCTGAGCTGTGCTGTACCATTGCACCGACCTGCCGCCCCATCACCGCAGAGGTCGAGCTTGCAGGACCAAGAGAGGTCTGGCTGCCATCGCAGAGGCCACTGCAACACCACACTAAGAAAGAGTTCATCCAAGACCAGCAGTGGAGAAGAAGCCAGCCTTCGCGGGGGACATGTGGAGGGCCCCTGGCCCACTGCAGAAGACGAAGAGCCTCCAGACCCAGGGCCGGAGGCGGAGCTGCAACACTTAAGAGGTGTGGCACTTCCGCTATCGAAGGGCGGGCCTAAAGCTGAGCTGTCCAATAAAACCTGTACCAAAAGCATCCCGGAGCCAGAACCCATCCTTGACTCCATCCTCCGCACCTCACCAGTCCCCCATGGTGTTGGGGTGCGGGCACCCCCACAAGAGCTTTTAATTGTACTCGTGAGGAATCTGTACATGGACCAGGAGGCAGTCGTTAAAACAGAACAAGGAAACATTGCCTGATTTAAAGTCGAGAAAGGTGTGCGTCGGGGCTGTGTCCTTTCACCATGCCTCTTCAATCTCTATGCAAAGAGAAGAACTCAGTAGGATCTGTGATGGGCATTCTCCACAAACTGAGTCATTACTGACCAGGAGGCCTAGTGGGAAAGAGAAGAGACATACATACTTCATGTGATCCGAGTAGAATTTCTACTGTGGCTCTCCCCAGTGATACAGTGAGCAGACTTTAAAACTAACCTGACAGGAAGTGCAATTCTGGAGTCGTCAGATTTGTTGTATTTGTGGTCTTAGGGAGTTGAATCCAGAACCTCAAGCACGCTAGGCAAGTGCTGCTTCACTGAGCTACACTCCAAGCCCTTTTTGTGTTTATTTTGAGACAGCATCTCGCTAAGTTGCTCAGTCTGTCTCTAGACTCAAACTGTGGTCCTTCTGTCTCAGCCTCACAAGTTGCTGGTATTACAGGAATGTGCCACTGCACTTGGCTCCCAACATGGTTTCTTATGACTTGTGTTCTTTCTTTCTTTTCTTTCTTTCTTTCTTTTTTTTTTTTTGTGCAAGTGCTGTACCGCTGAGCTGCACCCCCAGCCCATTTTTTTACTTTTTACTTTTTTTTTTTTTTTTTGGTTTGAGACAGGGTCTCACCAAATTACACAGACTGCCTCTGGTCTTGAACTTTTGATCCTCCTGCCTCCGCCTTCTGAGCCACTGGGATTACAGGCGTGCCTCACCATGCCCAGCTTTGTGTTCTATTTTTTAAATTTCTATTTTTAGTTAGCATGCAATGTAATGGATTTCACAATGGCATTTCCAAACAGTTGTATAGGATACTTTGCTCTTATTCATGCCCTCTTTATCCCCTCTTGTTTCTCCCTCTCTCCTTCCAGATAACCCCCCTTCACTTTTTTGTTTTCCAATATATCTTTTGTTTTGTTTTGTTTTCCAATATATCTTTTTTGTTTTGTTTTGTTTTGTTTTGTTTTCCAATATATCTTCCACATATGAGAGAGAACATGCAGTATTTCTCTTTCTGAGTCTGGCTCAGTTTGCTTAACATAATGGTCTCTAGTTCCATCCATTTACCCTTTTGCTCTTCTTTATGAGAGAGCCAGAGAGAGAGCCAGAGAGAGAGAGAGAGAGAGAGAGAGAGAGAGAGAGAGAGGTGCTGTTGAGTTGGTATCTGACTCATAGTGACCCTCATAGGGTTTTCAATAGCTGACTGTTTCGGGATTGCCTTGGAAGTGGATTTCCAGGCCCTTCTCCAATGTTTGCGGTGCTGGGAATTGAACTCGGGTCCTCAGAGACTGCAGCGCAGCACTCTACCAGCTGAGTTAAATCCCAGCCTGCTCTTCTTTATGGCTGCATAAAATTCCATAGTGTATATATACCACATTTTCTTTATCTAGTCATCTGTCGGGCTTGTGTTTTAAAAAGCTTTATTGACGTATAATTCATATGCCATAACATTCATCCCTTCAAAGTGTGCAATTTAATAATTTTTAGCATAGTCACAGAATTGGGTAAACATTACCACAACCTAGTTTTAAAACATTTTCATCACCCCCAAAGCAAAACCCAGGCCCACTAGCAGTCGCTCTTCATTCCCCAACAACCACACACCTTCCAGTCTCTATAAATTCATCCTTTCTGAGCACTGCATAGAAACAAAACCATGCAACACGTGGGCTTCTATAAGTGGCTTCTTTAGGTGCACACTTTCAGCCAATGCTGTAGCATGTGGCAGTTCTTATTTCTTTTTGCTGTTGCTCCTGCTGTTGTTTTTATTTGAGACAAGGTCTCACTATGAAGCCCAGACTGGCCTCCAACTTGTGATCCTCCTGCCTCAGCAACCCAAGTGCAGGGTTTCCGGGCATGCGCCACTGTACCCTACTCACGCCTTCTTATTGCCTCATATGCAGCCATATGGATACATCTTATGCCTCTTTAAATGTTAAGCAGAGAGCAAAATTCTAGGATGGTGGAGGGGAGGGGCTTTTGGTAATCCAGCTACACCCATGAAATGAACAGGTTATCTAAGGAATGCATGAAATTGTATCTTCAATTTATATCCTTGCATTTTTTTTCCAGGTGGGCACTTGATCAAAATTGAGCGGAGAGTGGTCCAAGTGTATCCTGACCAAAAAGGCTTGGACCAGCAAGACAGACTTTGGAGCTGGCTAAGTTACATGCAAACCGAGAAGTAACTGATCAGTTGATGGGATGAAGAACATTTTATGAAAATTGAGGATCCTAACCAATATTCATGCTTAGAAGATCACCACTCCAGGTAGGGCTGGAGGTGTGGCATAGGAACACTTGGCAAGTTGGGACAGGTAGAAGACTATTCTGGGTCTCCTGGGTCTTGTGAGCAAAGACTAAAAGGTGTTATGGAGCCCCTCTCAGAAGGTTCCAGAGCAGGAGCTAGCAGTTGCCCACCACTGGCATAGAAGATCCTTAATGTACCGTGAAAAGCTAAGATTTGGGAATGTAGCTTTCAAATAAAGCCACCAATATAACAAGGTTGCCAAATGAGCCTCTAAGTATCTACACACGTTCCCTTGCTTTATATACTTACTGGGTATGTTGTTGTTGTTGTTAGATCCCGATGAGTCAGTATCCGACTCATAGCGACCCTCATAGGGTTTTCAATGGCTGATTGTTTCGGGACTGCCTCAAGAGTGGATTGCCAGGCCCTTCTCCCATTTTTGCGGTGCTGGGAATTGAACTTGGGACCTCAGAGACTGCAGCGTAGCGCTCTACCAACTGAGCTAAATCCCAGCCCTACTGGGTACAGACTAATTAAAATTTGGGCAGATTATCGGCCAAAAATAAAGCCATTTTAGTTTTGATGTAGGTGATTTTAAAGTCATACTTCTCATAGTTATTTAGATTAGAATCTAGTTATTTACCTAACAACAATCTCCTCATTGTGCTAGTTTATAATGAAAATAATATGGGAGGATACTAATTTTTCTAGTCTGCATGATTTTTTTTTCCTATTCCAACATTCAAAACATTTCTTACCTCTTTCTGGTATAGAAAGTAGAGGACATAGTCCCTCTTTCTACCCAATTGTTTGTTGTTGTTATTAGGTGCCGTTGAGTCGGTATCTGACTCATAGCCACCCTCATAGGGTTTTCAATGGCTGACTATTTTGGGATTGCCTTGGGAGTGGATTGCCAGGTCCTTCTCCCATTTCTACTCAATAGCCCCTAGTAATTCCAGCATGGGACTGAGGCACAGCCTATCAGCTCCTCCTGGTCAGGAGTTTTATTCATTCACTAAATAAATATTCATGAGTATCTGTATGTGGTCAGACAGTGTTCAGACCCCTAGGGTAAAAAACAAAGTAGAGTGAGGGAATAAAGAGGGATAGAGTATTTTGTTGGCTATGGTGTTCAGGGATGGCTGCTCTGTAGAAGGGGCATTTGAGCAAAAATCTGGCTAAAGTGAGGGAGAATCTATGTGACTTTGAATCTAGTGATTCAGAAGTTATACATTGTAGCTGCAGTAGAACCAAAAGATCTGGAAGGGGCTCCTGCCACTCTAAGATGGGACAATATGCATAGGAATTATGATGACGGTGGCACTGATGATGATAATGCCTACTGCAATGCAGTGGAACTTGTCTGTCTGGTTAGAGTTCAATTAGAAAAACAGCCTCTAAAATCAGAATGGGAATAAGAGAGTAAAGCTTTCCTTTTGCTATGACTTGGATACTGTTTGTTTGTGTTCCCTAGGGATCTACTGCAACTGAAGTCTTGATCTAGAGATGGTGGAAGCTTTGAGAGGTGAAGTCCAAAGCCAACATATCCATGAAGAGGGCTGTGAGATGCTGGTATTGATCTCTTTGTCTTCTCTGGTTTAAGATGTGACTGTTGGTTCTACACTCCTTTCTACTGTGATGCGCCATCCTCACAAGAAGCCAAAGCAATGGGGTCCACCTGATCTTGCATTTTGAACCTCCAAATCTGTGAGCTAAATAAATCTTTTCTCCGTATTAATTGCATCAGGTGTTTTGTTATAGCAAAGCAAAGCTAACTAATATACTCATTTTGCTCTTCCTAGGTCTAGAAGGGGACTGGGATTTAGCTCTGTTGGTAGAGTGCCACTCTGCAGTCTCTGAGGTCCTGAGTTCGATTCCCAGCACCACAAAATGGGAGAAGGACGTGGCAACCCACTCCCAAGGCAATCCCGAAACAGTCAGCCATTGAAAACCCTATGAGAGTCACTATGAGTTGGATACCGACTCGATGGCATCTAACAACAACAACAGGTCTAGAAGAGGGAAGTCAGTAGCTTAGAGAAAATCACCAAGCCCAATAGCTTATCTTTATTAAACCAGGAGCTGGAATACAATTGCTGATATATTAAGAAATAAATTTGGTATTGATGAGTCAATAGTCAATAGGCAGGAAATGAAAAACTATTTTTCTCAGGTTCCATATTTGTAAAATGTCAATAATAAATAACAGGAGAAATGGAAGAGATTTCTAAGCTGAGATTCCCTGCCCCCTCCTGTCATGCCCCTTCATCCATCAGAATCAGGGAGTTAACTGTCCCAGGGGAAGATAGGCCACTGACTGGACCAAAAAGCCAAATTCTTGGCTTCTGAGCCTAACCTACATAGAATTTTGGAAAGACAGAGCAGAGGCTGCTGTACAAAAGCCAAAGTGCTCTTGGTCTGCAGAAGCTGACTCTTGAGAGAGGTTTTATTTGGTTTCTGTTTTTCGCAATTTGAAAACTTGCCACGGCATCTCCATAGCAGAGCCTCGTGAATTCTGCTGAGTTTACGAGAGATGTGGTGGATAGAAATATTCACAGTGATAACAGAGCAATTTTCCATCCAAAAACACTAAGTGTTCAAGCAGCTGGGCTGGTGGGAAGCAAGGGCTGGCAGGCCTTGGACCCCCGGGTGGGAGGAGGGCTATGGAACAGAAGCTCTGGATGAGATGGGTGACCCCAGAACCGAAAAGCTCCGTTTTTTTCCCTCTTGGGAACAGTGTAAGACCCTGAGTGCAGGCTCCATAGCAGTCACAGGGAAGCCATGTTGGGGGCGGGGAAGCCATGTTGGGGATTGGCTAGCTGTAGGAGGCAGCCTGAGTTCTGCCACCCTCCCATGAGACCACCCAGTCAGGGAGGCAGAAAACACCTGCAGGAATCTGATGCAATGATTTGGTTCCATAGACGATGGAAGAACAAAAGGCCAACTGGTGTGGCACCCAGAGCCTAGTAATGCTGGACATCACTAGGGCCCTTCAGGTGGGGCAGAAGGTGGCACAGGCCACTGGCCAGGTAGTCAAAAGGCTAGACAGGGGGCAGCAGCAATTGGTTCCTCCTTTTGTCCTATCTCCATCTCCCCAGGGGCTCCACTAAACCCACCTGACACCTGGCGGCTGTGTCACCTGAGAATGGCAGCCTCCCAGGACAAATGGCTCCCACCAAGCCTGGCCCACCAGGACCGTGTCAAGATGTCAGCCCTGGTGGACCAGAGATGTGGGGTGAGGAGCCCTAGACAGGACGGAAGATCTCAGCAAACAATGCCAAGGCATGCCCGTGGGGACCAGGAGACACCCACCAAGTCTCAACAGAGGTGGCAGTGGGAGGAAAGAGGACAGACGCCCCTCCCCTGGCAGGACCACAAGCCACTCTCTTTTCCAAGGGAAGGTGAGAAGACAGGAAGGAGACTCCCAGAGACCGGGTGGATTTGGGATGGCAAGGCTGAGTGTGCTCTACCCCACAGGGGAGGGGGTTCCTGCATGATTTTCAGTTCTGGAGGAGGGTGAGGTGTGTTCCCTGGTGTCTGAATTCCCAGATATGAGGGTACCTGGGTTTGATGGCCTGTGGGTGCTTAGAGCCATCACCTGATGGCAGAGGCGCACCTGTCCTAACCCTCGGACAGGGACTTCCACCTGGCCCCGCTGCTCTCCACCTCTTCGCCCCACAAAGTGAGCAGGGCCTGGGGGTGGGGGGTGGCATTCCTCAGAAAGGCCGCCCTGCCCACAGACCACTCTACCCTGCCACGGTATCACAGTATCGCGCCTTCCTTCATGGGGCGTGCTACAGAGTGAAATGACCAGGGGTTGATTTCTTCCGCGTGGCCTCCCCTCCGCCCTTCCCCTGGGGCCCGGCCTGGCATCCACACAACCGCAGCTGACACAGCGCTTGCCCGGCCCAGGGAGGCCCAAGGGCAGAAGCCAGGAACGGGTGCCCCCGCTGCCTTCCTCTCCCCTCCCCCACCTGACTCTCCTCTTGGGGACTCAGCCAGTAGGGCTGTGTGAGGTGGGGTGAGGTCCAGGAGGAGGAGGAAGGGAGGGCGGACATCGAGTCCATGCAGCGGTGCCACCCGGGATGGGACAGGCACCGTGAGGTCCCAGGGACGCCGAGTGAGGCTGCAGACCCGGTTCTGGAAACCCCTCCTCACCTGCTCAGCACGTCATACACTTCTGAGAGACCTGCGGGAAACGCACCTCCCACAGCCATGGAGAACAAAGCAGAGAGCAGGGCGTGGTGCTGGTGCTCATCATCCACTTCCCGTCTGACCAGAGGGCCACCAAAGGGCCCTGCACGGCGCTGACTCCTACAGCCCCGCTCTTTCCCTCCTACCTGCTAACTGCCCTATTCCTCAATTGCACTGTCAGGGGCCCAGGACTCTGGTGTCTACTGGAGGGGATCCAGTAACCCTGGCCAGAACCGACTGCCCACCAACTCGACTGGCACCGGCTC
This sequence comes from Pedetes capensis, assembly GCA_007922755.1. Taxonomy (NCBI): domain Eukaryota; kingdom Metazoa; phylum Chordata; class Mammalia; order Rodentia; family Pedetidae; genus Pedetes; species Pedetes capensis. The sequence goes on from VMDO01028812.1 coordinate 19,496, forward strand.
CCTAGGCAGATGGGGGGGGGGGGGATTCTGTAAACCTAGGAACCCGAGGCTCTAGACATAGGCCTAGGCTGTATGTGTGGAATACCAGGCGTTCCCAGGACCAGAGGGCCTTGGGGCAATGCCGGGTTACCTAGTCCTAGGAGTTTATCAAAGCTAGAAGTCCAAGCCTGGCTCAGGCCTGTAATCCCAGGGACTTGGGAGGCAGAGGCAGGAGGATGACAAGTTGGAGACCAGAGACAGTCTGTGTAATTTAGCCAGACACTGTCTCAAAATAAAAAGTGAAAAAATGGGCTGGGGTTATAGCTCAGTGGTACAGCACTTGCAAAGTATGCAAGTGTGAGGCCCTGGGTTCAACTCCCCAGTGGGGTCAGCGGTGGGAACGGAGAAGAAGCTAGAAGTTCATGGGGCACAAATATTAAGAACCCCTCTGGGCGAAGACGCACCAAGGAACCCATTCCCACTTTGTGACTCCCTTTTTGATCAAGCCACTTTAAGTCACTATTTAAGTGATAGAAACCCCTATCAATACCTTAGTGCATTTTCTCCCAGTTTTAAGTTCACATAAAATAAGATAAAAGGTTATAAAATGGAGTCTAATATTCTTATATATTAAGCACGGAATACATTCTGTGTCCTTTTTCCTGCTTAAAAATTGGTATACAACTTCTAATATAAATGTGATCACTCAGATGTTAAGTTATATGTACTGATTTTTTTAAAATAACACATTCCTGATTTCAACAGGGTACATGTTTACAGTGTGACAAATTTTCAAATACAGAAAACTGTAAGAAAAGTTAAGGTCTCCTAAGGACAGAACATTTGAATGCATTTTCCTAGTCTTTGTAAAGGATAGCTGAGGACAGAATGCATACACCTTTATTTTTCCACACAAGAATAGTCACAGGTGTTAGCAGAGTGCATAGAGACCAAATTCATTACGGGTCCTTTATTAGTGTTTTCTACCAACCACCACCATCCCCTGGATTCCAACACAAAACAACAATCCAAGTCATTTAATTATAGGTAAGAAGACCTAAACAATCACCATCTAAGTCCTTTCGCCATGAACATAGACACCAGGGGCTAGGGATGCAGTTGCCTAGCATGTTCAAGGTCCTGGGTTTGATCCCCAGCACCACAAAAGGAGAAAACAGATAGGAGTTGGTGCCATGTCTCTGCTCCCATGAAGAGGAGAACAAGTTCTTTGAAGAAGCTATTTTCACCTACGCTAGGAGCCAGTGTTGCAGTGGCACCGACTGTGGTCTCAAGAGCCAGGTGAGTCTCAAATTGACTGTAAGGTGATGGGGGACAGAAGGCAACATGTGATGACAATCAGGGAGCCAGGGAAGAGCTGGGGGCATCGCAAGATAACAGCAGGGACATGACACCCAAGAGCCATGCTGGTGAAGACATCCTTCAGGTGCCAAGCCCTCTACCCCTCTGCAGAGCCGACTGGGGCACTGGCAGTTCTCCATAGCCAAGACATCCCCAGGAGCACATAGACCAAGTTAATGACTAAATAGAAAAGAAATCCTAAAATGAAGCACATACGACCCCAAATAGCCAAAGCCGAAGGGCATGGCTAGAAGGTGGGCAGGCTGGCTGCTGGTGCTTTGGTGTAGTGCTTGTAACCCATTTGCGCAAAGATACCTTTGAAAACATCCATGTAGGAAGTGGCCACACACAGAGAGCTGGCCACGGCCCTGTGCAAGAGGGCCTGTCCAGACTGGCTTCACCCAGAACCCTCCACGTGACCAGTGCAGCGAGCTAAAAGGCGCAACACTTTTCACTTTTATTCAAAATTCAGATCCATAGCCCTTGCAAAGCACTTCCTGGCCTCTCAGCTGAGCCAGCAGGAAGAAGTCCCCATAATTTCCAATGCAGATACTATGACCTTGCTCCAGAGTGACAGTGGCAGGCTGGAGGGAGGCAGCAGTCCTCCTGAGTGGCTGGCATGAGAGGAGGACGGGTCTGCCTTCTTCCTCTCAAGGCTTTGAGAACTCACACTATGGACACCAAAAGGCCACTGATCACCATCCAGGTATTTTGCCTCTTGCACTTTGCTGGGGGAAGTGTGGCCATTTCTATTTCTTCTTTTGAGGACTATCTGTTTAATTCAGTTGCCCATTTATTGATTGGATTGTTATTTTGGTGTTTAATTTTTTAAGTTCTTTACATATTCTGGATATTAATCCTGTTGGATGAATAGTTGGCAAAGATTTTCTACCATTGTTTAGCCTATCCCTTCACTCTGTTAGTTGTTAATTGTCTCCTTTGCCATTCAGAAGGCATTTTATTGAATGCAATCCCATTTGTCAATTCTTATTATTTCCTGAGCTATTAGAGAATTCTATTCAGAAAGCCTTTACCTCTGCCTAGATCATGCAGTGTTTTCTCTATGTTTTCTTCTAGTAGTTTCAAAGTTTTAGGTTTTAAAGTCTTTGATTCATTTTGAACTGATTTTTGTACAAGATGAGAGACAGGGATAGTTTCATTCTTCTATGTGTGGATATCTAGTTTTCTGAGCACTATTTGACTATCTTTTCTCCAATGTATGTTTTTGGTGCCTTTGTTAAGAATTAGGTAGCTGTAGCTGCATAGGTTTATTTCTGGGCCTTCTATTCTATTCCATTGCTCTACATGTCTGTTTTTGTGTCCCTACCATATTGTTTTGTTACTATGGCTCTGTATTATTATTTGAAATAGGATATTCTGATACCTCCTGTATTGCCCTTTTTACTCAGGATTGCTTTGGCTATTTGGGGTCTTATGTGCTTCATATGAATTTTAGGATTTCTTTTCTATTTCTGTGAAGAGTGTCATTGGAATTTTGGTGAGGATTGCGTTGAATCTGTAGATAGCTTTTGGTAATACAGCCATTTTCCCAACATTAATTCCATAGATCCGTGAACATGGAAGATCTTTCCATCTTTTAGTGTCCTCTCTAATTTCTTCAGTTTTTTATAGTTTTCATTGTGGGAGGTCTTTTACTTCCTTGGTTAGGTTATTCCTAGGTATTTTTTGAGACTATGGCAAATGTGAATGCTTTCCTGACTTCTTTCTCAGCATATTCATTATTGGTATATAGAAAAGCTACTCATTTTTTGTACATAGATTTTGTATCCTGCTCTTTGATGAAAGTGTTTATCAGAGCTAGGAGTTTTCTGATGGAGTCATTAGGGTCTTTTAAGTATAAGATCATATCAACTACAAATAATTTGAGGTCTTTCTTTCCTATTTGTATTCCTTTTATTTCTTTTTCTTGTCTTATTGTTCTGGATAAGAAACCAAGCACTATAACACCCTTGTTTCATTTCTGATTTTAGAGGAAATGCTTTCAGTTTTTCCCCTTTTAGTATAATGTTGGCTATAGGTTTGTCATATGTCACCTTTATTATGTTGAGGTATGTTCCTTCTAGTCCTAGTTTCATCGGGGTTTTTATCATGAAAGGATACTGAATTTTGTCAAAGGCTTTTTCTGCATCTATTGAGATGATCATGTGGTTTCTTTCCTTGATTGTACTTATGTACTGCATTACCTTTATTGATTTGTGTATGTTGAGCCATCCTTGCCTTCCTGGAATGAAACCAACTTAATCATGGTATATGATCATTTTACTGTGTTGTTGAATTCAGTTTGCAAATATTTTATTGAGAATTTTTGCATCTATATTCATCAGGGAAATTGGTCTATAGTTTCCTTTCTCTCTTTCTCCCCTCCCCCACTCTTTCTCTCATTTTTGGTATGTGTCCTTACTTGCTTTTGGTATTAGGGTAATACTGGCTTCATAGACTGAGTTTGGTAGCATTCCTTCCCTTTATATCTTATGGAATAGTTTGAGGAGCATTGGTGTTTGTTTTTCTTTAAAGTTCTGGTAGAATTTCTATCCAGTCCTGGGATTTTCTTTT
>VMDO01028813.1:0-23406 GCA_007922755.1 Pedetes capensis
CCCCCCCCCCCCCCCGGCTGGCGATTCCGAGAAAGTCTGCTTCTCTGAGGGAGAGGTGCCAGCTGAATGTGGCGACATGTGGCATGCACTTGGTTAGCCCCGGGGAAAGAGGGAGACAAGCGCAGGACTGTGCTGGGCAGGGGAAGGGGCTTCTTGTTGCCACAGGGTGTGACTTCTACTATCTAAGGGGACTCTTGCGTTTACTGGGGTCTCATGATGTGGGAAAAGTTCACTTTGAAAATGCCCCTTAGCAAGCCCCAGCTAACTTCCTCACACTGAAGTCTTAGATTCGCAGCTTCAGAGGAGCAGGGCAACGTGTCATACACCCCCTTGCCTGGGAATGAAAGGAAATCCGTGCACAGGTTTTAATTTAGTGTTAATGGGACATGACCTATAGAGCTTACAGATACTGTATTTGCCTTGGCGTTCAACAACATGGCGGGCAGTTTAAATCTGGGGTCTGAGAAAGAACCTCCTGAATTTTTTTTTTTTTTTTTTTGTGGGAGGCACTGAGGGGTTGAACCCAGGGCCTCCTATATGCTTCTGCAAACACTACTATTGGGCTGCATCTCCTAGCCAATTTTTTCATTTTCTTTTGCTTTGAGACAGTGTCTTGGTAAATCATACAGGCTGCACCTGGCCCTTAACCTGTGGTCCTCCTGCCTCGGCTTCCCAAGTAGCTGGGATTAAAGCCCTGAGCCACTGAGCAGCTCTTCTTGAATTCTGATAGAAGGTTGAGGGATTCCCAGAGGGCACGCTTGGGAGATATAAGAATGGCTGCTGGGAATATTCTGCATATTCCCCAGTGAAAAAACAAATTAAAAAAGTGTAAATTAATAACAAGAATACTTTTGTTTTGAGCTGATGCTCCTATGTTTGAAATTGCTTTGTAGGAACTGACTCAAGGTAAGGTGGAAAGGAGATTCTATCCTTAGTGCTAGACAACTACCATTCTCCTGGTGTGTTAATGCCCCCACTCCCACCCCAGGGAGTGGCAGGGGTCTGGTTAAAATGAACTTAGAGGGAAAGAGGAAGTTACTAAGTGGACAGGAGTCAGCCTTATGGGAGTAAATGAAGAAAGGGAGCCACCCCAGAATCTCCACTTATAGTTGAGCCTTTGTCAGGCCGGGGCACTCTTCTTTTGTTTGAACTCCTTCCCTCTGCTCTCCTTTCCTGCCCTCCTCACTCCTTTCTCTTAGCTTCCACCCAGAAATAATAATGTAGGGTGGTGCTAGGGCCCACAGGATCATGGATTTGCCATTTTGGGAACTTACTACTCCTCAAGTTTTGGGACCTGCTGGTAGCTTTCTAGCTCCTTCTCTCAGCCTGCAGGTATCCCTAGCTAGGAGCTACCATGCTGCTCTTCGCCATCACATCCACTGCTTTCTCACCTGCCCTCTGGCTCTGCCCAGATCACAGATGAGCTGAAATCAAGCTGATTGGAGCAGCTTGAGCCCTCTTTTGGCACGACCCTATGGAGTATCTTGGGAAATGAGCTCTGCTGGGGCTGCCAAATCCAAGGGAGGGGATTTCAGTGCAAGCCAGAGATTTTGAAAGGCTGAGAAGGGGAAAAGCTTTAGACTGGTGGGCATGGAGGCAAATCATGTCAATTGAGTTCACCTTAAGTGTGGGGTGACAGATTTTAAAGACTATTTCAGAAGTACTCCCTCAGTAAGTGAACATAGTGTGTCCAGTAAGAAAGAAACTGTTGTTAGGTGCCGTCGAGTCGGTATCTGACTCATAGCAACCCTCATAGGGTTTTCAATGGCTGGCTGTTTCGGGATTGCCTTGGGAGTGGATTGCCAGGCCCTTTTCCCATTTTTGTGGTGCTGGGAATCGAGCTCGGGACCTCAGAGATTGCAGCGCAGTGCACTACCCACTAAGCTAAATCCCAGCACCAAGAAAGAAACTAAGATGCCTTAAATCTGGAACTTCTGAAAGAGGGAGATAGGGATCTAGGGCCCCATCAGCACCATGATTATGTAACCATCCAAGCTTTTATAGCAAATCTGTCAGAGTGAGAGTAAAACATTCCCATTCCCATCCCTAGAACATCTCTGGATTTCTTCCATCTTTGAATGTAATGCAGCTTTTCTGGCCCTCTGATTTATATTTTGCAGCCTAGCAAAGATGCTGTGTCTACAAAAACCCACATGAAGTGTACGGGGAGTTCCTTGCCAAGTGGTCTATGTTTGTATGCTTATAAGAGATGGGACTTTTGATTTTCTCTGTTCCTAAATGAACTCTTGAAAGCGTTTTTGCATCTGAGATTTTGGAAGTTTATTCCGCCTCCTACAAACAAAGCTGAAGGTAGAGAATGAATGCCATGGCTACTAAGGAAGACTTTAGCATCTTCCTTGGTCTGGAGGTGGATGATACAGTAGTGTGGTTTCACCAGTTAGGAAAACCAAGCCAGGTTTGTCAGAAGCCAAACCAGACCACAGCAGCCAAAGCAATCTTCTGAATGGCACATTTGGAGATAAGTATTAGGAGTGGATTGGGAGAAGGACCTGGCAACCCCCTCCCAAAAATCGATCTGCCATTGAAAACCCTATGAACAGCAGAGAAGCACTGACAATAGTGTTTCCCCTGTTGTACAGAGGGTCGCTATGAGTCGGATACCGACTCGACGGCACCTAATAACAACAACAAATTAGGAGTGGAACACCTGGCTCGGGCTATACAATTAAGATCTCACCAGAAGAAGGATAGAACTTTCTATGTGGGTTTGAAACATGTAATCAGCTGGCAGAATTACTCTGCATAAAAAGGAGATATGCTAGGGAAAGGAGGCCATTTTTGTCTGGCATTGTCTTCATTGATAACACTTTCAGTAGAGTACATTGTTCTTACTACTTCTCACTTTGTGGATTTGTGAGTGGAATGAGACACCAGAACCCATCATTAAAGTACTGACTTCAAACTTTCCCACCTCCTCAATCCTCGTACCTTAATCTAAGGACAGCCCTTATCTTCTAGATGGTTACCATAACATTCTCACTTGTAGTTTCTCTCAGGCTAATTCATTCTCTTTTCTCTGGCCAAATAGTGGTCTTTTAAGTACATTTACTTTAGCACTGATTTTATCACATTACTCCCCTACTCAGAATCTTAGAGCAGTAGCTCTCTGTCCACTCTCAAGTAGAAAGTTCTTGTTGTTTTCATGGGGCTACATATTTTGTTTCCAACCTAATTTTTTTTTTCGGTACTGGGGGTTGAACCCAGGACTTCACACCTGCATGCTTTGCAAGAGCTGGACCACTGAGCTGCACCCCCAACCCATTTTTTTTTTTTTTACTTTTTGAGACAGGGTCTCGCTAAATTACAGAGACTGCCTCTGGTCTCGAACTTGCAACCCTCCCGCCTCTGCCTCTCGAGCCGCTGGGATTACAGGCGTGTGCCACCACACCCGGCTCCAATCTAATTTTTGAGTACTTGTCTCCGAGTTCTCTAAAATCCAGCCAAGAGAGACTACCTGTCCCTACATAATCTGAACTACATTTTCCTTCTTTTTGGCAGGTGCTGCTTCCTGTACCTTGAATGCATACCCCCAGCCACTTTTTGTTCAAATTCTGCCTGTTGGTCCAGTGACACCCCTGTTTTGATGAAGCCTTTGCTTTTTGTTTGTTTTGCATTGCTGGGGATGGAACCTATAACCTTGGGCATGCTTAAGCATGCAACTCTACCACTGAACTACATCCCAGCCTCTGAAACCATTCCTTGATCCCTGGAATGGAAAGCCTTCTGCCTTCCTTTGAACATCTGCAGCTCTTCAGGGTTCTCTCGTGGTCTTTATCACACATGCCATACATTATAACCACTTTTACAATATTCTTCTCCTAGATTCTGAGCCCTTAAAAGTGGGAGTTGTGCTGTGTCTTACCATTATTTGTATTCCCCACAATACCTAGCAGTGTATCTGGTGCCAAGTGGATATCTGTGCTTAGTGGACTAACTACCCCCTGAAGTTCTGTTGATGGTCCACTGAACAGAAAAGGATCTGAAAAAAACCTGTGCACAGGTAAACAGGGCTTTGTGTCATTGTGAGTCTACATACAGCAAAACTATGGCTTGCTGGCCACAGAGGTTCCTTTTAATCCGTGAACACCCTCTGTTTAAGCAATAACCTTCTCTGTTGGGGGCTGTAAGATGAGAGACTGAGTGAGTCCACAAGCTGGAGTTTGCATTTATTATTTTTGTTGGCCACTTTGTTCCAGGGCTTTCCAAAGTAGTTGAATGGTTTCCTTAGTAAACGCAAATGTGTGTGCTACATCAATTCCCCTTTCAGCGGACACAACTAAAACTGGTAATTGAAAGTGAAGGGAAAGTTTAAACCAAAGAGGGTTAACTTTTGCCAGGCTACAGCATAGTATGAAATTTGTAGTAGCAAATGTATGATTAATATTCTGGTTCAAGATTCGCTTTCAAAATGAGAGTGTGTATAATCATGTCTCTGGAGTTCCATTTTGTGGGGAGATTCTTCAGCCAGACCCTCAGTTCTTGATTGTGTGATTTCTTTACTGCCAGCTTTTGTGGGCCATTTGTTTTGGGCTTAAGCCTGCTTTTTCTCTGGGAAATCTCAAGTCAGTGCCAAAATAGAATCAGTTTCTGTGCTCTCTAATGAAACCTGCATTCTACTCCAGAGACTTTTGGAAGTGGAAATGAGTGATGAAGTAGTTATATGTTTGGGATATGAAGATGGAGAAGGTATGCAATTCCTTCTCTTTGGTAGTTTACTGCCTAACTGGGGAAGTAGACACAGAATTATCTCAGGTGGGAAATGTTATATTACAAATGGGCTGATAGGGCTTGAGAGCACAGACAGGAGCCACGCAGGAGCACTGGGCCTGGATGTGGAAGGCTGATATTAGGAGAAGTTGATGCCAACATGGCAGCACTGAAGGTCCAAGGAAGATTAAATTAGGGGATCTATGGACTTCTCTAGCCTGCAGAAGTAGTCCTGTGGCATCTGATCCCGTCAGATCTTGGAAGCTATGCAGGGTCAGGGCTGGTTAGTACTTGGATGGGATACCGCCTGGGAACACCAGGCGCTGTAGGCTTGGGAGACAGACCCAGCAACCTACTTCCAAAAATCAATCTGCCATTGAAAACCCTATGAACAGCAAAGAAGCACTGACAATGGTGTTTCGCCTGTTGTATGCAGGGTCTCTATGAGTCAGTTACCTACTGGAGGGCACCTAACAACAACAACATGGACTTCTCTAAGAACATTTTGAAAGTGGAAACAAAAATCTGTGTGAATATCCTTTTTCTGAGAGAAGGCCCTATCTTAATTCAAAATTATTACTCATGAGATCATTTTCATGAATTCTATGAGAAAAAAAGTGTACAAAAAAGTGTACTTAAAGGGTACAAAAATCAATGTACAAGGTAAGATGAAATTGTTAGAGTAGGAAAACTTTGATTGGACTAATGAGTAGGTAACCTCTCCAGTTATAGCCAGCTATACAGTTCCCTGGGAACACCAGGTACTATAGGCTTGGGAGAAGGACCTGGCAACTCGTTCCCCAAAACAATCGACCACTAAAAACCCTATGAATAGCATAGAAGCACTAACAATACTGTTTCGCCTATTGTATATAGGGTCACTAGGAGTCAGATACCAACTTGATGGCACATAAAAACAACAATACAGTTCCCAGTTCTCCTCATTTAGAAAGCAACACCAGGCTGGGTGTGTAGCTCAATGGTAGAGTACCTGCTTAGCATGTGTGTGGTCCTAGTTTCAATTCCCAGCACCTTCAAAAGTAAATAAATAAATACTTGAATAAAAAGCAACAACAAACAAAGAAAGATATAATCATAGATTGTAATTGCCTTCAAGTTTGGGCTGGCAACTTACTGTGCACCCATCTTAGAACAACTTCTGGGACCTGGGAGAGCATCTTGAATCAATATTTGTGGATTAATTGATTTATTGAAGTAGTTGTGGCAGAATCAAACCATTCTATTTCTAATATACCTTTAGATTTAACCAGAATTTCCAAAAAGATATTTCCCAAAGGAAAGGAGGGAGATAGCAAAATGTTAGTGAAAATTAATAGTACCCCAAATAAAAGAACCAACTGGATAGGCAACAAGTCAGGGCATAGTTAATTGCTGAGGCTTGGATATCAAATAATCCTAGGACACTATTCCAAAGATTTAGAAACTCCAGCGATTTCTGGGGGTAGGCTTTTCAGATAAAGATTTAAAGGAAAAGCTTGCACAAGAAAAAAGGGGTAACACTGCTAAGTTCCCAAGTTTTCCAGATCATAATTTGTTGTACCTGATCTTATGGGTGCATGGTGTACTCTGGCCTCAGAAATCTCTGCAGCACTCACCCTTGAGCCAAATGATTCACTCATCCATAATCCTTAGCTCATACTGGATGCCTCTATATGCATTGTTCCCCAGGGAGAAAGTGAATGGGTTTGGACATAATGATTTGGATTATCCTAGAGATTTTGGGTTGTAAATTGAGTATATTGGTTTAAAAATATTTTTATGAGCAATAGTCAGACAGAGCCTAACAGAGAAATTGATGCCAGATTTTCTGCCTTGGCCTTGAAATATCTTTGCAATATTTTTCCTGTCCTGTTCATATGGTGACCTGTAGTGTCACATGTACCAGAGACTTTTTTTCCCAGTTGTCACTGACCATTTGCAATGTCTACCAAGGTGTGCTTAATGAGCGTGTCTTCAATACCATTTGTGCTCCAAGATCCTCTAATGGCTGACTGGCCTGCTGCTTATTGTGTGGGCGGCTGAGCTGGGTGACTGTGCCAGTTCTAGGCATCCAAGAATGCTAAGAAACACTAGTCAAATTAGGGCCACACGGCAAAAATTGGAGCCAGGGTTTTGTGGGCCCATTGTGGACTGGTGAGGAAGTGGTGGTGCGGCCACATCCCCGCCTTCTGAAACTCTGTTCCCAGGATGACCATTCCTTATAGGAACTCTGACAGACATGTTGCCACTGACTCAGCATTTGTCAGACCAAGGCTCCAATTCCTTTCAATAATCAATGTAGAAACTCTATTTCCACTTAGATTTTAACTGAGCTTTTCAAGGGGCAGAATCACACTGTTTCACCATTAGCTGCTCATGGATCCCATGCCTTCAGCCATGTGAGCAGGTTCTGGGTCTTGTTCATTTTTTATATTCATGATCTAGCAGGGAACCCAGCTCCTGGAGACTCTAGGTGGGTATGGGTAATGCCATCTGCCCAAGAGTGCTTCTAGCCAGTTCTGACCTTCTAGATGGGCATCTCAGATTCTATCTCAATTGCTGCAAGAGTTTCTCTCCTTCATAACCAGGTTCCTCTGCCTGCACTGCTTAGTTCCTGGAACTGTGGAACCTCAGACGAAAAGGATGCTGGAGATAACAACTTTCCTTGTGTTTGAGTGAGGAGTTCTGAGGCTCAACCAGTTGAAGGAACATGTCTTGGGTCACATAGGGACTTAGAAGCAGAGCTGATGTTAGAGCTCGGTGAAGTAAATTATGCTGTGGCACTCACTGAGCCCCTGTCCAGAGTGTAGCTTTGCATCGTTATTTATAGGGACATTTGGCTGCACTCTCAGGGTGTTATGTCTGGAGCTGCTTGGATATTTCCCAATGGTTTTGAGAAGTTGCTGCCCCAAGGCCAGTGCTTGCTCCGTTTTGACGACATCAGGTTTCCAAAAGCTTGATCTGTACGCTACTTTGAACTCTTTATCTGATTCCAGATGACATTTTAACAACTTTATCAAAATATAATTTGCACACTACACAATTTTCCCATTGAAACTGTATAGTTCAATGGTTTTAGTATGCTCCTAGAGTTGTGAATCCATCAGCATAATCAATATTAGAATATTTTCACTTCCCCCCAAAGAAATCTTATACCCCTGAGCCATCACTGTCCACTCTCTCATCACTCTTACTCCTAGGCACCCGATAGTCTACTTTCTGCCTCTGTAGACTTGCGTATTCTTGACATTCACTATAAATGGAATCATACAAAATGTGTCCTTTTCTGTCTGGCTTCTTTTGTTTCGCATAATGCTTTCAAGATTCATCTCTGTTGTGACATGTGTCAGTACTTTATTCCTTGTCAAATAATATTCCATTCTGTGGATATATCACATTTTGTGAATCTGTTCATCTGTTAATGGGCATTTAGCTTATTTCTACTTTAAGTCTTTTAGGAATAACGCTCAATGAAAATCCATATACAAGTTTTTGTGGGGACATTTTTTAAAAATTTCTCTTGGCTTGATACCTAGGAATGGAACTGATGGGTCATATATAGCAACTCTAGGTCGAACCATTTGAAGAGTGAACAGACTGTTTTTGAAAGTGATTGCACCCTTTTGCCTCCCCACTAGCAGGGTATGGTGGTTCTAATGTCTCTCCATCCTCACCAACCGTTATGTTTTCTGTCTGTTTTGCTAAGTGGTATCATTTTATCTCAGGCAATTAAACACTTTTCACTCAAGGGTTCATTGACAAAGCAATATCTTTTCTGCTAATGGTGTCAGGACACTGGCAAGAGTTAGCCAGTGGTCCTTGTTCCCTGTCCCTACTTGCTACAGGGCCACTGTTAGCCCAAATGCACCTTTGAATGATTTAGAGAGGGATACCCTATCTGGACACATGTGGTTCATGGGCACAGGGCTTGGTCAGGAGACAGACTTTGGGCTGATTAGGAAATGGATAGAGAGAGGTTCAGAACTTAAGACTTAGGGAATAGAAGGCAGACTGGATTTGAAAGCCCACTGCTGTTTTGGTGGATGGGCTGGTGGTTGTTGTGGTGCTGGAAACTCCCTAAACAGCCATATATGCAATGCTGAATGTCAGGGGCTCAGGCCCAAATGGGACAGAGCTATAGACTGCATATTCTTTTATAGCCTATGACTATTTTAAAAAGGCAAAGGTTGATGGGCACCGTGGTACACAGCTATAACCCCAGCAACATGGGAAATAGAGGCAGGAGGATCATGAGTTCGAGGCCAGAAGCAGCCTGTGTGACTTAGAGAGACTCTGTCTCCAGATAAAAAATAGAAAGGAAGCTGAAGGTGCAGCTCAGTGGTAGAGCACTTGCCCAGCATGTGTGACGCCCTGGGTTCAACCCCCTAATACTGAAAAAAAAAAAAAAGGCAAAAGACTTGTATGGTCTAAGGAGAAACCAGAGTATTCTGTGACTACTTAAAAGAAGACCAAAGCAAAAAGCGTGTCAGCAGGCCCCTTGCACCCTTGGGTCACATGGAACCAAGTCAGAAATGCAGAAGCTCAGACTCCACCCAAGACCTACTGAATCAGCCTCTGTGTTTTAGAAAGATCTGCTGATGATTTTTAGACACAGTGAAATTTGAGAAGTACTGGTCTGATGAACAAGATCAAACCATTTGTTGAGACAGAATGACTCGCCTGTTTATAACTGCCACACAATGGTTCACTTCCCCTCCTCTCCCTTTTCCTGTTGGCATTGCCTTCATCCCTGAATGTGCTGGACTGACTTTTTTCCTAAGTCCCCGACATTCCTGAGATAAGCATGTACAGCCTTTAGGTTTCTACTCCCTTCCCTAAATCCAAAACTAACCCAACCCTTCAGGAGCCTTTGACTTCATATCCTTTTAAGTATTCCTACCAGGAGTACAGCGCCTGCCTGATTTGCCTAGGGCAGCAACAAAGCCCATGTTCAGAATGATTGGTAACAGAGGCATTGCACAGTTTTGCCCAGCAACCAAGATGTACCTTCTGAATAATTTCATCTTGTTAAGAACAATAGAATAGTGTGATCAGGGCTTCTCTGCCTCTCCAACAAGACTCTGTCCTGTGGCTGAGAATTGCTGGAAGCAACCAACCCTTAAAGAGACACAGGGACTACATAGCTTCATACCAGAAATCAATGACACTGAAGTGAGGGAGAAGGCAGTTTCTTGGAGGATGGATGAGAGTGAGACCAATAGGGAGGTTGGGAGAACATATTCAACTCCTTACCTTAAGCCCCTCAAGCTCCAAAAATTTGGGAGTTCAGGAATACTCAACTGTTCATAGCACTTAAAGTGGGTGTCTCATCTTTTTCCAGGTTTGGCTGGTATGTAGTTCTTGATCCAGCAATGGTATTTGGACAGGAAGAATTAGAATGGTCTGGGGTATCTGATAAAATGAGGTTTCCCCAATGCCACCTGTGTGGATTTCAATTTGGCAGATCTAGGGTTGTTTTTGTTAGGTGCTGTCAAGTCAGTGACCGACTCATAGCGACCCTATATGTGGCAGATGAAACACTATTGTGCATCTCTGCTATTCATAGGGTTATCAATGGCTGATGCTGTATCCTTCCTTGAAGCCTACAGCATCTGGTGTTTCCAGGTGGTCTCCCATCCAAGTACTAACCAGGCCCAACCCTGCTTAGCTTCCAAGATCTGACAAGATGGGACACCACAGTGGTATGGCTGCAGGGTAGGAAATGGTAATCTAAGGTGTGTATGAGGGGGTCTTCAAGCTAGTCCAGACAGGCCAAATTGTGCCCCCGAGTTGAGTTGAGCTAAAAATAATTTTTAAGTTTTTAAGTGGTTAAAAACCAAAAGAAGAACAATATTTGTGATATGTGAAAAGTATGTGAAATTCAAATTTTCTTGCTATTGGAACATGGCTGTGTTCATTCATTTGAGTATTGTCTATGGCTTTTTGGTGATACAATGATATAACTAAGTAGTTGAGAAAGAGATCATACGGCCTGCAAAGGTTAAAAAGAAACTCTTTACAGCAAAAGTTTCCCAATGCCTTGCCTAAGGTCTTGCTACTGAAAGTATGATTTGAGACCTAGCCTCACTTGGAAGATTTACTGTTGTTGTTGTTGTTGTTGTTGTTGTTAGGTGCCATCGAGTCCGGTCCAACTCATAGCGACCCTTTTAGGTTTCCAGTGGCTGATTGTTTCCAAATTGCTTTGGGAGTGGATTGCCACGTCCTTCTCCCATTTTTTGTGGTGCTGGGAATCATACACGTGTGCTCAGAGACTGCAAAGCAGCACTCTACTAACTGAGCTAATCCCCAGCCCCAGGAAGCTTTCTAGAAATGTAGAATTTTGAAGACAACCTCAAATATATGATATCAGAAGCTACCTTTTGACAGGAAGCCTAGGTGTTTGGCACTGCTTCTTCCCTACCATGAGGCTCAGCTCACCTTGGAGATCTATGCCGCCATGCTATAACTAACATTGTATACTGTGCTCTTAATTTATCTGACACAAAAACTGTGTGTCGCAATTCTCTAGGTTTGAGGTTTTTAATGTCCAGATATCTTAAACCCTCTAGAAATGAGGTCCCTGTTTTATTCTTGACAATTATTGGCTAAGATCCATTGTTCTAATCCAAGCTGGAAATGGATTGGTTTTTGCTCCCTGCTGACAGATTTCCCTGATGCTGCCTGCATTTCTAGGCAGCAGGCTCTAGTCTCTCTAGACTTGCTGTCATGCCAAGATCCTGCTACATAGTATGGCTGACAGCCCTTCACTGCCTCCTATTTCTTTCCTTGAAGCACTGCTTCCTAGAGGAGTTCATGGATGTCCTCCATCAATACAGGATGCATTGTTATTAAGTTAGGAAATGCTGGGTCCTATGGTTTAAATATAATTTTTCTATTCTAAAACTCCTGTTGAAATTTGATTACCACTGTTGTGGTGTTGGGTGGTTTAAAAGATGATTAGGACACCAGGAAGGATTAATGCCTTTCTCATGAGAGTGAATGCTTGCTCTCACAAGACTCCTATGAGAGTAGGTCATTGTAAAGCAAGGCTGCCTTCTCTGTTTTGCCTCTTTGCATATACCCTCTTAGCCGCCTCCTCTCCATGAGTTATAATAGCATGAAGCTCTCACTGGATGCAGCTATCCAATCTTACACTTTCTAGGCTTCAGAACTGTGAGCCAAAATGAACCCCTTTTCTTTATAAGTTATCCAGTCTCAGTGTTCAGTTATAGCAAGACAAAATCACTCAAGATACTGACTTAGGTAGATTTCTTTTTTATAAGATCACTTAGAGTCACCAGTATGCTAAATGGGCCTTGTTACCTTCTGAGAATGGACAAGAAGAAATAATGCGGACCACGGACTCTCAAAGTGTGGTCTCCAGACCACCAGCAGCATCACCTGGGAGCATAATAGATATATAAATGCCCAGGCTCTACGCCAAAGCTATTAAATCAGAAGTAGCACATTGAGGGAAGTTGAGCCCAACAATCTGTGTTTTAACAGATGCTCTGAGTGATTCTGATCCACATTCAAGTATGAGAGCCACTGTTGTGGACATTTCCAGATTTATTTTCTCAGAAAGACTCATTAGACTAGTATTTCAGATTTGTTGTTTTTAATGAGAACTGTTTCCTTTACTGCAGGATGAGACATTTAGGAACATGGCATTGAATTTATTGAGGTATTTACTGGTGGCAATGAGCACTTCAGGCTTGGGGGGCAACCTTTGGGTAGAATCATCTGCCGTACATCTGTTCCCTGAAGCAGTTTGTGTGCATACTTGATTAGAGGACGTTTCTTCAAGTTGAAAGCCACTAACTTCCGGTGGTTACTTCTTTAAAATGTGTTTTTGTGTATTAAAATGTGAAGAAAGCTGGGGAACAGCCCTTGGGATGTTTTCCTCTCCTCCTCTGCACATCTCCTCCTTTTAGAATACTCACCACTCTTCTGAAAATTTCCTCTTCCAAATGCCAAACAAATCTTTCCAGGCCAGCCTAGTCCAAATGGCTTTCATTGGTGTCCAAGCTCACAGCAAATGACCCTTCTCAAATGAGAAAATGTATGGAAGCATTCAGATAGAGGTTGTACCCTAGCACAGCAGCCCTCAGCACAGGACAGCTGCTCCTTGCTTCTCACAGCTCAGTTCACTCCCTCTCATTCCAGAACTTCTCTTTTGCCATTCTCTATCAGGAGCAGAGGTGTCACACTCTTGGGTGGGCCTGCATGTGAATACATTTCCTTGTTTGTTCTCAGATGGTTTGTAACTGCTATGTTGCCTCCTAATGTGAAAGTCCTAGTGACTTTGAGTCTTGCAGTTGATGTGGGAGGAACCACCAACTTATTCTACTTCCTCCATGGGTTGGCTGCTGAGGGCAAAAGAGGGGAGTGAGAGATGAGAAAAACACCCAGACCTTGATTTTAAGTGAAAGTACATGATTCAACTGACACATTCCATTTTTATACTTCTTTTGGAGGAGAAAATAGAACTCTTGGACCTGTAGTTTGAGTAGTTATGCTGATCTTTAAAATGGACCATTTGATGTTGCAGGACAGCTGGAACTCTCCTGTGATGAGCACATTTTAACAATGCTTTCAAAAATTATAAAAATAAAGCACATTTGTTTTGAAAATATTCAAAGGCATAAAAAGTTGAAAGCAGGCCCACCCCTCATTTTTCTCCTGACTCTGTTCTCTTTTTTTCTGAAGTTGCCACTCTTTATAGTTCGATACAAACTTCTAGATATTTTTCTGTGTGCATGACTTTTAAAGAAATAAAACGAGATGAAATGCGATAGATTGCCACATGCACCGAGGGTGAATCTCACAGACATAATGTTGAGTGAAAGGAGCCAAACACAAAAGAGTACACATGACACTTCCATTTATTCAAAGTTCCAGAACAAAAGGAAGGAGATGTGACATGTCATAAAAGAGACAAAAAGTTCCATCAAAACAAAACAAAACAAAGTTCGATAACAGTATGCAAAACTAGTCCATGGTGGTAGAACTCAGAATTGTGCTTGCTGTTGGGGGGGTGGGTGACAACTGGGGTGGGGCACAAAGGAAACTTGTAGGGTGCTGGAAGTGTTCTGTGTCTTGATCTGAGCTGGAGTTTTCTATATAATATTGTACTGAGTTGTATACAGTGAAGATTTGTACACTTAGCTGTATATATTTAATTCAACTCTAAAAAAGGAAACTACTCATGAAGGTATGTGTGGACAACATATAAATGAGATTAAGAAGGTTCTGTGTTTTACTTTTTTTCACTGAAAGAAAGATACATTGATTAAACTTTCATGCCATTACCAGCCTCCTAGGGGGCATTTGGAATTATGTGTTGGCAATTTGTGTTGTCACAATGATGGGAAAAGGACCCTACTGACATTTAGTGGCCATAGGCTATAGATGCTAAACACCTTTTAATGTGTGAGACAGCCTTACTTTAAAGAACTGACTATAAAAATCACCTTGGTACCCACATTGAGAAATACTGTTTTAAATGTTTGCATAGTGTTCTCTTGTGCAGATGTGTATGACATAGGCATACCTTTGAAATAGTGTTGCCTAGACCTTTGTTCTGCCATTGTTTAAATGTAAAGAGTGGAATCATCTCATTTGCCAGGAAAGAAAGGCAATCTGATGGTCCCCAGATGTGAATATGATCCAGGAGAGAGCTCCTCTCCAGCTAGGCATCTCCGTCTCATGCTCTGCACTCTCAGATACTGCATAGCCTCAGCCAATGCCTTGGTCTGAAGTGCTGTTGAAGGCCTGGAAGCAGCCTCCCTTCCTTTTTTAGATGTTCCATGTATCCCAGGTGACCTCTGTGGAGGAGGTTAAACTTTTGGAGGGCCATATGCCACATCACAAATTGCTTTTGTTCCGTTCTCTGGTTTACTTTAAAGGACATTCCTCTTTTTTCTGTCTGTGTTGAATGGGAACAGTTAGATTCCAGGACTTGGAATTGGTCCCTAGTGGGAATAAGAGTTGGCATTCATTGAGGGGCCCTGCTTTCAGCTGACCTCTTCAGGTCTGGGGGCCTGTCTTTTTCCTGTTTCTTTTCTCTCCCAGCTCTAGGCAATGAACAGAAATACACTTTAGCCCTTCCTAATATTAAACAATAGACAATTAAATTGGAAAAATATTATTTTTCCCTTGGACCAGAGTAGTGTCTTCATTTGGAAAGTTATCATTTTAACTTTCTTTTTGTTAGTTCTGTAAAATATGGTCACAGTTAAAATTACATGAGCCACATGCTGTCTTCATTGTCTTTGCTAATTAAAGCCAGAGCCCCTGGGGACTATGGATGCCATCTACTCTGTGTAGAGTCTTCCTTTTAGGTTCATGTGCAGAAGAGTTTGAACAGAGGCTGGAACACTGTCTTAGGTGATGTTACTATAGAAGCAGGGCTAGCCCTAAGAACTTATGTCTTGTGGGGATCACTCTCTCACCAGCCACTCACTTTACTGCCATTTGTCTGGATGAAATCAAATGAAAACAGACTTTATGAGTAGCCTTAATGGGGACAGAAGTTACATAAGGGTGGTGGTTGGGTACAAAAGAGAGAGGAAGAGTCTCCAGTAAGATAGAACTCCAGTCACCCACAGCAGTGACCCACAGCACTTGCCCAGTAAGCAGTACTTTATTGCCTTTCCTTTATTCTCTGTCTCCTTTCTCCAATCCATCACTGCTTCCTGGGCTCAGTTCCCAAATGAACTACCTGTACGTTTTCTTAGTGTCTGCTTTGAATGGAGCCCACACAATGACTTATCTGTAACTTAACCTAGGATTTTAGTTTCCCATCTGAAGTTCTTTCTATTGATGAATTGATTGACTGACTGCTAAATGGAGGTGTCTAAGTCAGTGAGTGAATCCATAATGGGGTCTTCTGTGATGGAAGATTTGGGATTATTTCACTTATTGTTGTATGAGAAACCATACAAAGGAGTGGTTTCAATCAGCAATCACTACTTATTTGCCCATGATTCTAAGGTTTGGGCAGGGCTTAGTGGTGACAGCCCATCTGGGGCTGCAGGATTCAAAATGGCTCCACCTCCACATCTGGCAATTCATCTGCAATAATTAGATGTCTGGGGTGGCTGGGCTTCTCTCTCTACTTCTTTGCAATCTCCCATTATCTAGGTCTTCTGCATAGCTCCCTGTTACCTATCTGTCCAGGAGTGTAAATGGAAATCTTTACATTCAGCTAGCATCCCAGTGGATGAAAGCTCAAACCTGCCAGGACACTTAAGACATAGGCCCAGAACTGTCACAACATCACTTCTATCACATTACCAGTTAAAGCAAATCACAAGACATGCCCACATTTGGGCCAGAAGTGGTAGTATGTAGATTCCAGCTCTTACCAGGTTGGAGTGGTGCAGAATGGGAGAGACTGATGGTGGTCAACTTTGCAGGCAATCCACTACAGGGATGGTTTGGGCAGCATATTAGAGATACAAGTTTAACTTCTCAGGATGCTTTCTTAGTTTGTTATGATTAAATGCTGGACCCCAGGCTACCTATCCAAGTGTTGTGGTTTGGATATGAAATGCTCCCCCAAAGGCTTATGTGTTGAAGGTTTATTCTCCAGTGCAATGTTCAGAGGTGAGGCTTTTGGAAAGTGAGTGAATCATGAAGGCAAGGACCTCATCAATTGATTCACCCACTGATGGATTTATAATCTGATAGCATTATTAGGTGATGGAAACTAGGAGGTGGGGCTTAGTTGGAAGAAGTTGGTCATTGAGGGCTTGGATTTGCAGGATCCATCTTGTCTCCAGAACCTTTGTCTCTAGCTCTATCAGCTTCCCAACAACCATGAGGTGAGCAGCTCTGCTCCACTCTTCCCTCTCTGCTATGATGCTCTGCCTCACCACAGGCCCCCAGGGATGGGGCCAAGTGACCATGAACTGAAACCTCTGAAACTATGAGTCAAAATAAGCCATTCCTCCTCTAAGTTGTTTTTCTGAGGTATTTTGTCCCAGTAACAAAAACTGAGTAACACATCAAGTATATTAGGCTATTTAGCATGAATACCATAGCACAGAATCAGTGTTTAGACCTGGAAGAAAATTATATATGTGCATATATATATATGTATATATATATGCACATACATTATTGTTGTTGTTGTTAGGTGCCATCGAGTTGTGTCCGACTCATAGCGATGCTCATAGGGTTTTCAATGGCTGATTGTTTTGGGATTGCCTTGGGAGTGGATTGCCATGTCCTTCTCCCATTTTTGTGGTGCTGGGAATCGAACTCGGGACCTCAGAGACTGCAGAGCGGCACTCTACCAACTGAGCTAAATCCCAGCCCATACATATACATACATATATATTTATGGCATATATCACCACTTTTATTACATATACTTTTAATTTGTTGTATAACTTTTCAAATACAATTGTATACACATAACCTTTCACAACAGAGCATCATCACTAATAATAAATAAGTGTTAAGATGGCATAGGTTTGTGATCACAACTTATAAGGTATAATTCCTTATTCTACTAGGATCTCATGCAAACATTCTATTGTAGCCATAGCAGTAAGGAAACTGACCTATTAGACAATATAGAGATTTCCTTAAAACCTGGGAAATCTAGAAAGTCAAGGCCCTCCTTTTAGTACTAATAACAATTGGCTGGGCCTGAATGAGGATTTTCTACTTTAGATGGGCAAGCATAATCTTGTTTGTCACAGCCACCACTGGGTGGATTGCCTTTATATGCTCCATCTGCACTGATACTGCAGATATTTGATTTTCAAACCTTAATATGAAATACATTTTTATGATGGAATATAAATTAATATATCTAATTTAAATGTACCTACATGAACAATAGCTAGGGTTTAGCTCAGTTGGTAGAGTGCTCGCTCTGTGTGCTCTGAGGCCCTACATTCAGTCTCCAGCACCGCAAAAATGGGAGAAAGACCTGGAAGCCAACTCCCAAAACAGTCAGCCATCAAAAACCCTATGAATAGCAGAGAGCCACTGACATAATGCCGGACATGGCACTGTGTTGGGGAGTGTTTTGTTCTGTTGTACATAGCGGTGCTATGAATTGGACTTGACTCAACAGCACCTAACAACAACACTGCCTCCTAATAACAACAAAAATAACAACAACGTGAACAATTACATAATTTTCAATCAGTCAATTGGTCTATGTTATATTCTTCACTCATGCACATTTTCAATACTCATATATTCATATATTCATTAGTATTTGATATGACACATTTATTCTCTAGTAAATTACCTTTAAATAAATTGAAAGGTTAGCATATGAATATGTGTATGTCTATGTATGCTGATCCTGGGCCCTCTCACCTCCCCATTTCCCCAGACTTCTTTCTCTTCCTTTCATCAAAGACAGAGTTTATTAAATGAAAATTAACTTAAAATAGCTTATAGACTTAAATATAAAACCTGTATGTACAAAACTTCTTGATGATAAAGTGAGAGAAAGTCTTTTTGAGCTTGAGTTATGCAAAGATTTCTTAGACATGACACCAAAAGCATGGTCCATGAAAGGTATAACTAATAAATTGTACTTCATCCAAATTAAAAACATTCGCCCTTCAGGACACAGTTTTAAGGGAATGAAAAGACAAGCCATAGACTGGAGAGAATATTTGTAAATGACATATCTGATAAAGAACTTTTATCCAGAATATATAAAAACCTCTCTAAAGTTAATAACAAGAATACAAGCAACCTGATTGTTAAAGCAAGCAAAATGTTTGAACAGACACTTAAACCAAAGAAGACATACAGAAAGATGTTTAACATCATTATCCACCTGCTAGCTGTGTGAATTTGGCTAACTTAACTTCTGCTTTCATCTGCAAAAAATATAAACAAAGCAACTTGCTCTCCTGTACAAGTGACTTGTAATATACAGGGAAAATATAAGGTATGGTTGTTACTCCCAAAAAAGAACTTGCACACATTTTTTTCCCTTGTAGAATTCTCACTAGCCATTTTCTCTGTTTCTTTTACTGGACTTTATGTGACACACATCCACAAATTGCTAGCCATGACTGTTAAGGAAACCATTGGCCACTAGCAATTTGAGGCAAATCGTTTACTGTAAGCTCAAGTGGACGTGGGTGTCTTCCACCATGCTTTCCCAAGGTAATCTAGTTGTTAAGGATCCCTAAAAAATCTCCCACTTCCTATTTATTCTGCCCTCAGGAAGTTCCTCATTTCAAAGAACTTGCATCATTTGTTCCCCATAAGAAAGGGCTTTCATGTTCCTTGGTACCACTGATACCATTGAGATTTACTTGGACCTTGATTTTTTTCTTTGAATTCATTTGTAATGAATGGTAAAGTCTGAAATGTATTATTTTATTTTATTTTTCCTAGGACCTAATGTTAA
Source organism: Pedetes capensis (assembly GCA_007922755.1). Taxonomy (NCBI): domain Eukaryota; kingdom Metazoa; phylum Chordata; class Mammalia; order Rodentia; family Pedetidae; genus Pedetes; species Pedetes capensis. Next base: position 19,127 of record VMDO01028813.1, read on the forward strand.
AGTCAATGCTGAGTGCTTAATAAGGACATCGATTTTGTGAGGAGTAAGAAACAAAAAACATTTTCATATACTCTTGAATTTGGAATAAGAATCTTGTAAGAACATCTGCAAAGTCCCAAATAATTTTCCATTTCTGTGAAGCTGAAAGCCCCTCTTTGTGGTTTACCATTCCTGAAATTCCAGAAATGAAAAAATATGAGAATACACAGGAGTTTTTAAAAGTAGCTTTATACTGAGGTATTGTTGTTGAGGTATACACAATAAATAATAAATTGCTGACTTGCCTTAGTAACTCTTTCAAAAATTAATTGACAATTTTTGGCAGATCTGTTTCTGGATTCATTATTCTGACCCATTGATCTATGTGCCTATCCCTTCACCAATACCAATAACTTCTTGATTTCTGTAGCTTTGTAATAAGTCTTAAAATTAGAGATAATGTGGTTCGTCCAATTTTATTCTTTTCCAAAATTATTTTGTTTATAAATTCCGTATAAATATTAGAATCAGTTAGTCTATACTATGAAAAGCCTGCACTGTGGCATCCCATCCCGTCAGATCTCGGAAGCTAAGCAGTGTCAGGCCTGGTTAGTACGTGGATGGGAGACCGCCTGGGAAAAGCTGGTGCTGTAGGCTTGGGAGAAGGATCCCACAACCAACTCCCCAAAAAGCAATCTGCCATTGAAAACCCTATGAATAGCCCAGACGCATGACAATGGTGTTCCATCTGTCATACATAGGGTCACTATGAGTCGGACACCAACTCAACGGCACCTAACAACAACAAATACTACAAACATTTGCTCAGATTCTGATTGGAAATATTTTAAATCTATTGATCAATTTGGAGAGAAATGACATCTTTACTATTTGTATTTTCCAACCTATGAGCGCAGTATAACTCTCCATATATTTAGGTTTTATTTCCTTTGTTTCATCAACATTTTGTAATTTTCTATATATAGATCTAGTATATGTTTTGTTAGACTGAGAATTATTTCATTTTCCGACATTATTGCAAATGTGTGTGTATAATGTCATTCTCTAATGGTTCATTGCTATCACAGAAGCCAGTTAACTTCTGTGTTTTGACTTTTTATTTGTGATATTGCTAATCCTAGGTATTTTTGTACATTCTTTAGGATTTTTTACATGGACAATCATATCATATGTAAATAGAGACAGATTTATTCATTTCTTTAAAGTCTTTATAGCTTTTAATTTTCTTTGTTTTTTTGATAATAGAGAATTTATAAAGTGGGCAGAAAACACATATAAAGGTAATTTCCTTCACCTTAATTTATGTATCATTTCTATTAAAATATTTTTAAATATTATATTTCCTTCCTACATCCTGATGAAGTATGAAGAGGTGATATTGTGAATATTGTTTAATAGGGGAGTTAGATGACTATACCTAGCCTACTCAGCCAAGATCATAAATAGGTGCTAAAGGCACAGTTTAAGGGTCCTTTTGACCCCTGACTCATATCGTCTCCATTAAATAATTCGACCTATCATTTCATCCACAGTTAGTAACATGGCATCAAACCCTTTTTTGCTTGAATTACACTCTACCCTTATCCACAATGTAAATAGCATCTTGGTTAAAAAAATGATTTTGAAAATGCCATATTTTGTAAGAACTATAAAAAGAAATAAAGTTCCTTATTTCTACAACCAAGCAACAATCAGTAGAAATATACAGTACCTATACAGAAAAACTAAGAAAAAAGTTAATCCACATCTAACACCCACATATAAGTGAAAACATATGGTATTTCTTTTGGGGGAGACTGCATTATTTCACTTAAGATGATGATCTCCAAGTCCATCCTTTTAGCTCCAAATGCCATAATGTCATTCTTCTTTATGGCTATGTAGCATTCCATAGTATATATACCACATTTTAAAAATCCATTCTTCTGTCAGAGAAGATTCCATAGTCTTGCAATTGTGACTAGTGCAATAAACATGGAAGTACAAGTGTGTCTGGTGTAGTTTAAGCTTCCTAAGGATATGTACCTAAAAGTAGGATTGCTGGATCACATGGTAGTTCAATTTTTAATTTTCTGAGGACCTTCTATACTGCTTTCCAAAGCAGTTGTACTAGTTCACAATCCCATCAGCAGTGTTAAAGGGTTTCCTTTTCTCCACATCCTCATCAGCCTGTATTGTTATTTGTTTTGTTGAAGATAGCCATTCTAACTGGGGTAAGATGAAATCTGAGTGTAGTTTTGAGTTGTATTTCCACGATGGCCAAGAAATTGAACATTTTTATATGTATATTGGCCATTTGTATCTCTGCCTTTGGCAACTGTCTGTTCAATTCTGTTGTCCATTTATTAATTGTTTTTTTTTGTACTTAATGTTTAAATTCTTTGTATATCCTTTATAGTAATCTTCTGTCAGATAGATAGATTGCAAAGATTTTCTCCCATTCTGTAGGTCCAGTCTTGATTCTGTTCATTGTACCCTTTGCAGTGCAGAAGCTTTTTAATTTAAAATAAAATTTTTAATTTTATTTAATCTTGTTAATCATTTCTTAGTACTTATTTTCTGGGTTAATGGGGTTATATTGAGAAAGAACTTGCCTATGCCAACATGTTGAAGCATATTACCAACTTTCTTTCCTAATAGTTTCACAGTTGGTGGCTTTATATTAAGATCTCTGATCTATTTTGAGGTGATTTTTTTACAGGTGAAAGGTATGGATTGATTTTCATTCTTTTACATGTGGAGATTCAGTTTTCCCAATACCATTTATTAAAATGACTATTTTTTCCATTGTATGTCTTTGGCACCTTTGTCAAAGATCAATTGCTTGTAACTGTGTGAGCTTATATCTGGGTCTTTTATTCTATTCAATTGATCTTTGTGCCTTTTCTTGTGCCTGTACCCAGCTGTCTCCATTAGTATGATCGTATAATATAATTTGAAATCAAGTATCGTGATGCCTCTTGCACTGGTTTTTCTGGCTAGAATTGTTTTGGCTATTTGAGGATTTTATGTTTCCAAATAAATTTTTGCACAGTTTTCTCAATTTCTGTGAAGTGTTTCATTGGAATTTTGATAGGAATTGTGTTGAATCTGTGGAGTGCTTTTAGTAGTATAATCATTTTAGCAATGTTGATTCTTCCAATCCATGAGCAAGAGAGATCCCTTCATCTTCTAGTATCTTCTTCAATTTCCTTCATTAGTGCTTTAAAATTTTGATTAAGGAGGTCTTTAGGATCTTTAGTTAGATTAATTCCTGGATGCTTCATTTTTTGAGGGGCTATTATGAATGAATTTTGTTAAACGTTTCTTTCTCTTCCTGTTCCTTATTGGTATATAAGAATGCTTTTACTTTTCTTATTACATTGCCTAGGGCTACCAGTAGAATGCTGGATAAGCATACTGAGAGGGGATATCATTATGTTGTTTGTACATTGGAGGGAAAGTACCTGAGCATTTCACCATGGAGTATGATGTCAGTTGTAGGCTTTGTTTAGATCTCCTTTGTCAGGTTAAGGAAGTTCTTGTCTTCCCAGTTTTCAATGAATTTTTTTATCATGAATGGCTATTAAATTCTGTTAAATGTTTTTTTGTGTGTATCAATTGATATCATGTACATTTTCTTCTTAAGTCTGTTAATGTGATCATTGATTGATTTTTTTTTTTTTTTTGCGGTACTAGATGTTGGACCCAGGGCCTCACGCTTGCCGCTTGCATGCTCTGCAAGTGCCAGACCACTGAGCTGCACCCCCAGCACAGTTTTTACTTTTTGAGACAAGGTCTCACTAAGTTACGCAGATTGTCTCTGGTCTTGAACTTGGGATCCTCCTGCCTCCGCCTCCTGAGCTGCTGGGATTACAGACGTGTGCCACCACGCCCAGTGGTGATTCTTAATATTAACCCAGATTTACATTCTTAGGGTACATGCTATTTGGTGTTGGTATATTATTTTTTGCGTATTGTTGGGATTTAATTGGGAGTGTTTTGTTGAAGATTTTTGGATTTGTATTCATGATATATATTTTCCTGTAGTTCTATTTTTATGTAATATCTTTGTATGAGTTTGCCATCAGAAAAATGTTGGCCTTGTAGAGTATGTTAGGACATGTTCTCTTCACTTTTACTTTGTGAAATAGATTCTATAGAATTGGTGTTATTTCTTTTTTAACATATGTGGTAGAATTCACCATCTGAGCCTGGAGATTTCTTTTTCTTTTTTTCTTTCACTTTCTTTCTTTTCCTTTTCTTTTTTTTCATTTTTTATTGTATCAACATTTATAATA
>VMDO01028814.1:0-23457 GCA_007922755.1 Pedetes capensis
TAAGATCTGACAAGATTGGATGCCACAGTTGTATGGCTGCAAGCCACACTTTTATTATACCTACCCAAAATCTTTTTGGGGCTGGGATTTAGCTCAGTTGGTAGAGCACTGCGCTGCAGTCTCTAAGGTCCCGAGTTCAATTCCCAGCACCGCAAAAATGGGAGAAGGACCTGGCAATCCACTCCCAAGGCAATCCCAAGACAGTCAGCCATTGAAAACGCTATGAGGGTCGCTATGAGTCAGATACCGACTTGACGGCACCTAACAACAACAACAAAATCTTTTTATATGATTGAACATAATAATGATGTTAATTTTGTTTAAGAATTTTACCTCTTACATTTTATATTTATGCCTATCATCTGTTTTGAGTTGTAGCACAAAATATGAGTTATTAGTCTAGGTTCATTTTTTTTTGCATATAGATATCCAATCATCCCAGTAGTATTTGTTTAAAAATTTTATGATCTCTCCATTGAATTGCCTTTGCATCTTTATCCAAAAAAAAAAAAAAGTCAACCATTTTTGTATAGGTGTATTTTTGAACTCCCATTTCCACCCTATTGATCTATGTCTGTAAACTTTCATCAATAATACAATAATTGTTATGTCTTGACACCACTGAAATCAGTTTGAGTGCAAAACTTGTTCTTCTTCTGTGAAATTATTCATCCTATTTTATTTATTTTGCCTAGTCATATAAATTTTAGAATTAGTCTGTCTGCAAAAAGAGGCCTTCTTAAACTGATTGCGATTGCACTGAGTATATAGATCAATATGGACAGAACTTACACCCTGTTGAGTTTTATAATCAAAACTGAAATTATCCATCCATAATGTCAATATATTAGAGTTGAAAATATTGTTTTAAACTTCTATAGATGGTCTTTAATGACATTCTCTACTAATACCTAATTTGTGGAAAGTTTTTAACATGAATAAATGTTGAACTTTTGTCAAATTTTTAATGTATCTATTGATGTAATCTTGTGATTTTTCAGTATTTTAGTATTTTAATAAAATGAAAGAGACAAATACAGTTTAAATAAAATAAAATGAAATAATTTTCAAACATTGAAACATCCTTGGATTTGAGAGAGTGAATTGTTCATATTTTATTGAGGATTCTATCTCTATCCATTAGGGGCACTGGTTGTGTTGTTTCCTTTTCTTGTAATATTTTGTCTACTTTTGCATCAGGCTAATGCTTGCCTCATAAAATAAGTTGTGAAATGTTCTCCTTTCCTCTATTTTCTACAAGAGATCAAATAGTATTATCATTATTTCTCTCTCTAATCGAATGTTACAATTGGCAGTAGAAACACAAAGGCCTAGAATTTCCTTTGTTGGAAAATTTTAAGATACTAATTCAACTTATTTAATAGATACAGAAATATTTATGTTATCTATTTCTTTGTAAGTTTTGTGAAGATTTGCTTATCAAAAAATCAGTGCAATGCATCCACATGTTCACATTTATGATTAGAATTGTTCAAAATGCTCACATATGATACTTGAAATAGAGGGCCTGTATTAGTATGCCTCTCATTCCCAATACTGGTCATTTGAATCCTCTCCTTTTTTCTTGGTCAGTCTAACTAGAAATTTATGAATTTTTTATTAATGTTTTCAACTAATCCGCTTTTCATCTCACTGACCAGATTTAATGTTTTTGAGTTTTTCATTTCATTGTTTTCTGCTTTATTATTTCCATCTAAGCATGGCTTTAATTGCATCTCACAAATTTTCAGATGATGCATTTTAATTTTTCATTCATTTCACAACACTTTATAATTAACTTGAGAATTCTTTGATCTATTAGGTTTTTTTAAAGTATCTTTTTAAATTTCCTAAAATTTGGTGATTTTCACACATCTTTCTGTTCTTGATTTCTTGTTTAATTGTTAGAGAACAAACTTTGAATAATGTCAATTCTTTTAAATTGTTTGGCTTTATTTAAAGGCCAAGAATAAGACGAAGCAAGAACTATGACCACCGAGACCATCAACACAGGTGTTTGCCCCTGGAAGGCAAAAGTGCCTGAGGCTTTTGCTTTCTCCCATCTCCACCAACGTCCCTAGGGCCACAGGAGTCTGTGCCCCTCACCCAAGGGTCCCAAGTGAATTGTGTTTAGTATCTGTATGCACGGCAGTGCCGCCTGTCCGAACATCTGGGCCGGACTGGGAGGCATGCACCCACATAGAGATGTTTTTGAATGTTTGATTTTCATTTGAAAAGAATATTATTCTGCAATTGAGAAGTGATTATAACTATTAAAAATGTTGAAGTTTTGTAAATATCAAGTTAGTTGCTTCCTAATGTTGTTCAGAACTTTTATATCCTTACTAATTTTCTGTCCACCTTGGTTTATTGACTGTTAGGAGTATTAAAGTTGCCAAGTGTAATTTTGGATTTTTCTAATTCTGTCAGCTCTATGAGCTTTGCTTTTTGAAGCTCTGCTATTAGCTGCATACATACTTAGGATTTATTATGTTTTCTTTATAAATTGATATATTTCTTAATATGTAAATGTGCACCTTGATCCCCATGAATTTTCATTGTTCTGTAATATACTTTGACATTTATATAGCCAGTCCAGCTTTCTTTCAATTAGTTTCTATATGGAATATCATTTTTTATTCCTTTAATCTAATTTTATCACTATCCTTAAAGTGGGTTTCTTTATATATTTATGCTTCTTAAACCAAATCAAAACATTCATCTTATTTATTTACTCATTTATTTAATTTATTTTTTGTGGTACTGGGGGGCTAAACCCAGGGCCACACATACACTTTTGGCAAGTGCAACACCACTGAGCCACACCTCAGCCCATTTTTACCTTCATTTTTTTTTTTTTTCCGGGACTGAGGGTTGAACCCAGGGCCTTGTGCCTGCATGCTCTGCAAGTGCTGGACCACTGAGCTGCGCCCCCGGTCCATTTTTTTTTTTTACTTTTTGAGACAGGGTTTCGCTAAATTACGCAGACTGCGTCTGGTCTCGAACTTGCGATTCTCCTGTCTCTGCCTCCCGAGCCGCTAGGATTACAGGTGTGCGCCACCACGCCCAGCTTTTGACTTTCATTTTGAGGCAGTATCTTGCTAAACTTATACTGGCCGCCTCTGCCCTTGAACTTGCGATCCTCCTGCCTCTGCCTCCGAAATCCCAGCCTCTGCTGGGATTACAGGCATATGCCACCACATTTGGCCCAAAACATCTATTTTAACTGGTATAGCTATACCATTTATATTTAATATAATTATATTAATATCAGATTTAGGTCTGACATTTCATTGCTTGTTTTTGGTACATCCCATTTTTTCCCCTGCCTTTTGGATAATTTCAATGCTTTAGCATTCCATTTCAAGTTATTTTTAGCCTTTGGATAAATCTCTTTATATTCTTATAATTGCTGCTTTAAGGATTACAATATAATGTCTAACTCTTAACAGTCTAGAGTTAATATTTTAGCATTTCCAATAAAATATATAATCACATATGCCCCTTTTACCCAGGTGTCTTTCAGTGTCCCATACTGTGGGGGCTTCTGTGTTGCTGTGATCCTAGAAGCTATGTCACTAGTATTACAGATACCAGCAGGGTCACCCATGGTGGATACGTTTCAGCTGAGCTTCTAGACTAAGACAGACTAGGGAAAGGAACATGGCTAACTCACTCCTAAAACAATTAGCCATTGAAAACCCTATGATTAGCAAAGAAATATTGTCAGGTATACTGCCAGAAAATGAGCTCCCCAGGTTGAAAGGCACTAAAAAGACAATTAGGGAAGAGCTGCCTTCTCAAAGGGAGTCCACATTAATGACAGGAATGGAGTAAAGCCCCAGGGACTTCCATTTGTTGATGTGGCACACCTAAAATGAAAAGGAAAAACTGTAAACATTCATTAATGATTGGAACATGGAATGTATGTAGTATGAGTGTAGGAAAATTAGAAATCAGCAAAGGGGAAATGGAACACATAAACATTGACTTTCTAGGCATCAGTGAGCTAAAATGGACTGGCATGGGCCATTTTGAATAAGATAATCATATGGTCTACTATAGCCGGAATGACAAATTAAAGAGAAATTGGGTTTTATTCATCATCAAAAAAGACATCTCAAGATCTGTCTTGAAGTACTATGCTGACAGTGATAGAATAATTTCCACACGCCTACAAGGAAGGCCAGTTAATATGGCTATTATTCAAATTTATACACCTACCACCAAGGCCACAGATAAAGATAGGGAAGATTTTTACCAGCTACAGCAAGCTGAAATAGATCAAACATGCAATCAGAATGTACTGAAAATTACTGGTGCATGTAATGCAAAAAACTGGAAACAAAGAAGAAGGCTCAGTAGTTGAAAAGTATGGCCTTGGTGACAGAAATGATGCTGGAGATCATATGATAGAATTTTGTCAGACCAATGACCTTTTCATTGCAAAAACATTTTTTTTTCATCAACATAAATGGCAACTACACACATGGAAGTCACTAGATGAAACACACAGGAACCAAATTGACCACATTTGTGGATAGAGACAATGGAAAAACTCAGTATCAAAAGTCAGAGCAAGACCAGGTGCTGATTGTGGATAAGACTATCAATGTTCACATGCAAGTTCAAATTGAAACTGAATAAAATTAGAACAAGTGTATGAGAACCAATGTGTGACCTTCAGTAGATTCCACCTGAGTTCAGAGACCACTTCAAGAACAGGTTTGATGCATTAGACACTAATGAAAAGACCAGATGAGTTGTGGCATGACATCAAAGACATTCACGAGGAAAGCAAAAGGTAATTAAAAAGACAGGAGAAAAAGACCAAATTACATGTGAAAAGAGACTCTGAAACTTGCCCTTGAATAACAAGCAGCTAAAGTAAAAGGAAGACATGATGAAATTAAGGACCTAAACAGAAGATTTCAAAGGGCAGCTCAAGAAGACAAAATCAAATATTATAATGACATGTGCAAAGAGCCAGAAATAGAAAACAAAAATGGAAAAACACACTTTGTTTTTCTCAAGCTTAAGGAATTGAAGAAAAATGTCAAGACTTGAGTGGTAATAGTGAAGGCTTTTACAGAGAAAATATTAAATGACGCAGGAAACATAAAAAAAAGAGAAGGAATACAGAGTAATGATACCACAAACAACTGGTAGATGACCAACCATTCAAGAGGCTGCATATGGTCAGGAACCAATGGTATTGAAAGTCAAAGTAGAAGCTGCCTGGAAGGAATTGGCAAAACACAATGCTCCAGGAATTGATGGAATACCAATAGAGATGATTCAAATAGCTGCTGCCCTGGAGGTGCTCACTTGTTTATGCCAAAATATTTGGAAAACAGCCACCCGGCCAAACACGTGGCAGAGATCCATATCTGTGCGTATTCCCAAAAAAGAAAATCCAACTGAATGTGGAAATTATTGAATAATTTCATTAATATCATATGCAAGTAAAATTTTGCTAAAGATCATTCAAAAGTGACTGCAGCAGGATATAGACAGGGAACTCCAAGAAATCAAGACTGATTCAGAAGTAAAATTTTGCTAAAGATCATTCAAAAGCGACTGCAGCAGGATACAGACAGGGAACTCCAAGAAATCAAGACTGACTCAGAAGTGGAACCAAGTACATCACTGCTGATGTCAGATGGATATTAGCTGAAAGCAGTGAATACCAGAAAGATGTCTATCCGTGTTTTATTGACTATGCAAAGGCATTTGACTGTGTGGACCATAATAAATTATGGATAACATTGCAAAAAATGAAATACCAGAACACTTAATTTTACTCATGAGGAATCTGTACATGGACCAGAAGGCAGTTGTTCTAACACAAAAAGGAAACAGTGCCTGGTTTAAAGTCAAGAAAGGTGTGCATCAAGGCTATATCATTTCACCATACCTCTTCAATCTCTATGCTGAGCAAATAATATGAGAAGCTGAACTTTATGAAGAACATGGCATCAGACTGGAGGAAGACTTATTAACAACCTGTGTTACGCAGATGACACAACTTTGCTTGCTGAAACTAAAGATTTGAAGCATTCACTGATGAAGATCAAAGAACACAGCCTTCAGTGTGGATTACACCTCAACATCAACAAAACAAAAATTCTGACAACTGGGACAATACACAACTTCATAATAAATGATCTGCTGGGGTATTTTGTGGCACTAAATTTTAGGGTTTTTTTGGGGGGAACACTTGGAATGTACTCTTTTAGCATTTTTTTTTTTTTACATACTGGGGGTTGAACCCAGGGCCTTGCGTTTGTGTGCTTTCCAAGTGCTGGGCCACTAAGCTGCACCTACAGCCCATTTTTTTACTGTTTTGAGACTGGATCTCGCCAAATTATGTAGACTGCTTCTGATCTCAAATTTGCAATCCTCCTATCTCTACCTCCTGAGCCACTGGGATTACAGGTATGCACCACCACACCTGGCTTTTTTAGCAATTTTTAAGTGTACAGTACTTATTAACCTCATTTTCCATGGTGTACATTAGGGCTGAACCTTTTACCAATATCTTCACTTTTCTCTCACTTTTTTAACAAAATAAGACTTCCACATATAAGTGAGATCAGGTAGTGTTTGTCTGACTGGCTTATTTCACTTATACAATGTCCTCCTCCAGGTTCATCCATGTTATTGCAAATGGCTGGACTTCCTTTTTTGTTAAGACTGAATGGTAAATCAGGAATATATACACCATAGTTTCTTTACCCATCCAACAGATATTTAGGTTGTATTCTTACCTTTGCTATTGTGAACAATTCTTTAATAAATATGGAAGTACAAATATTTCTTTAGGATAGTGATTTTGTTTCCTTTCACCATGTACCTAGAAGAGGAATTGCTAGGTCATATTGTAGTTGTACTTTTAACTTTTTGAAGAATCTCCATACTGTTTTTTCCATAATGGCTATGCTATATTACATTCTCATCAATACTATGCAAGAATTCCGTTTTCTCCACATCCTTATCAACACTGGTTGTCTTTTGATTTTTTTGATAATAGCCATTCTAGCAGGGATGAAGTAATACCTCATTGTGGTTTTCACTTGCATTTCTTTGATGGTTTACATATAACTGTTAGCCATTCTTATACCTTCTTCAGGAAAATGTCTGTTTGGGTCCTTTGCCCATTTTAGAATCAGGTTTTCTTTAGTTTTATAAATGCTTTAATATTAAGTTGTATGAGTGCCTTATATCTTGGATATTAATCTATTATTGCATAGTGTACAAATATTTTCTCCCATTCTGTACGTTGTCTTTTCATTTTGTTGTTCCCATTGCCATACAGAAACTTCTTAATTTGATATGGGTCAACTTATTTTGCTGCTGTTTTCATGTGTCCTTTTGATGTCCTTTTGATGTCAAATGTAAAAAAGTCATTGTTGAGAGTAATGTCAAGGAGATTTTCTTCTATGTTTTCTTCTAATAATTTTTCAGTTGCAGGCCTTAAGTTTAACTCTTGTGTACTGTGTAAGAGAAGTGACCGATTCCATTTTTTTGAATGTGGAGATCCTGTTTTCTGAACAGTATGTTTTAAAGAGATTATCCTTCTCATGTTGTGTATTCTTTGTACCTTTGTCAAAAATTATGTGGAGTTAATCTCTGGGCTCTCTAGTTTATTTTCATGCTATTGCAATACTGCTTTTATTACTAAGGTTTTGTAATATACTTTGCAATCAGGAAGTGTGATGTCTTCAGTTTTATTATTTTTGCTCAGGATTGCCTTGGCTATTATATTTGTGGTCCCATAAGTTTTTCCAGAATTTTTTTTCTTTTTCTGAGAAAAAGATGTCATTGGAATTTTCACAGTAATTGCATTGAATCTACACATAACTTTGAGTAGTATGCGTATTTTAATAATATATTTTTTTCTGACCCATGATCACAGGTTATCTTTCCATTTATTTAAGTCTTCTTCAATTTCTTTCATCAATGTTTTAGAGCTTTCAGTGTAACAAATTTTCCCTGTTAGTTAAATTTAGCCCTAAGTATTTTATTGTTTTAGTATTGTTATCAAGGAATTTTTCTTAATTTCTTTTTAGATAGTTCATTAGCATATAGAAATGCAATTTCTATACATCAATTTTGTATCTTTCAGCTCTACTAAATTTGTTTATTCTAACAGGTTTTTGGTGGCATCTTGGAGAGATTTTATACATATATAATATATACTATATAGATGTAATATATAATTATATCAAGCCAACAAAGATGTGAATAACATTTGAAAAACACAATCAACAATTAAAGAATATATGTTCTTCTCAAGATGGAACATTTATTAAAACTATTGAATAAGTCTCACACATTTCAAAAATCTCCCACGTATAATATTTTATACATAAAATCATTTAATCTATAAATAGGTATAATTTCACTTCTTCCTTTCCAATTTGTATACTTTTTATTTCTTTTTGTTGCCTAATTTTTCTGGAAAGGACTTTCAGTATATGTTGAATAGAGGTGGTGAGAGTGGTCATCCTCTTTTAGTTCCTGATCTTAGAGGAAAAGTTTTCAGTTTTTCTCCATTGAATATAACTGTGGCCTTTATTATTTATTATCTTTACACTTTTAAGTTCTGTTGAAACTACACTGACTTTTTTTTGTTTGATTTGGTAGGCAATTCACCCAGTCAGATTCAGATAGCAAATTTTTGTTGTATGTGGGCAGAGATTCCAATGTAAGTTCAGCTGGTAAAGCCTTAGTGTTTCCCATGCATGTGCTACTCTGGGACTTGGCTGGAGGTTTGTATTCTAACTCTGTTCTTAAAGTCTTGCATCTGGAGTTATGCTGGTTCACAGAAGTAGGGCATTCTCTTTACCACTTCTCTTTTTCTTGATATACACTCCAGCACCTAGGCTCCTCATTTTTCTAGATCCTCTAGCCTGATAAAAGGGTTTCTCTTAGAATTTTAACCTACCACAGTACCACACAGTTCTGGGCAACTCACACTCCTTTGGGGAAAGACAGTGAGAGGGGCGGAAATCAGGAATTCCTCAGCATTTTTTTGGCTTGTGTAGGCTCCTTTTCTTGACCCTCTGACCAGAAGGAAAAGGTTAGTATTGGAGTTTATGCAGTCTGCACCCATGATGTAGTTAAGGACTAAGAAACCCTTGGGTTAAAACTGAGGATATAGGAAAAGAAAATTACACAGGCCACTCATTCCTATATAGGTTCTTCTTTAAATTTTGATTTCTCTCCCTAGGCTGGCTGCTATTGTTTATTTTTGAAGTAACAAGTTCTTATTGTTCTGTCCAGAATTTTTAGTTACAATCAGTAGAAGAGTGCTATTGAATGAATTGTATACTACAAAAATTCATATGCTGAAGAAGCCCTATCCCACAATGTAACTAATACAAAGAGTTAGGCTATTTGTAACTAGATTTTAGTACACTACACACTTTACTACATTATTGCCTTCAAAAGTTACTATTGTAAAAGCTAATGATATTAGCCAAGATAGAGGAAGTCTACTAATAGTCTAATACTCTGTCACTTTATCACTATGTCTTCAAATGACAGAAAGAGAGCTCTCTGTTGTCTCTTTATAAGAACACCAATCCTGTTTGTCAAAGCTCCATCCTCATAACCTCATTTTACTTGAATTATCTCTTCATAAACTCTATCTCCAAATATAGTCACCTGATGAAAAAAAGGGATGCACATATATAGATAAATATTCCCACAAAAAGACATACAACTAGAAAGGAGATCATTTGTAAGGGGGTGAGGATGGGGAGGAGGGGCGTGAGAGGGTAAGGGGGAAGTTATGTGAGCGATGTACAATGGAATGTATATATGGAAATGTCACAATGAAATACATGTCAGAATGAAAACCATTAAGTTGTACATTAAAAATTTCCAATAAAAAAGAACTGACTAGATAAAAGTGATAAAGAGGAAATGGGAAGAATGCAACTGAACTGGAAGATAAATGTTACTCAAATAATGGCTTTTGTGGGTAACAAGGAGAAGACATCGTGCTCAAATAGAAAATAACCTTGTATGTATAGAAACAAAAATTTAATTAGAGCTATAAGAATAATAAAAATAAAACATTTGATATAAATTGATCAAGCCAACATAAATGTGAACATTTGAAAAATATAATAAAAAAGAATATGTTTTTCTCAAGATGAAATATTTATTAAAACTATTGAACAAGTTTCACAAATTTTAAAGTCTCCCACAGATCAAATTCTATGACCATAACTCAATTAATACAGAAGTAAAAATGAAAAGGTAAAAGCTTCAATTTTCAGAAACAACAAAAACAAACTGAATAGTTTTGGGTGGTATGGACAATTTAGTAATATTCATTCTTCTAATTCATGAACATGGGATATCTTTCTATTTACAGTCATGCCCTATATAATAAGTCAACAGTGGACCACATATACTATGGTAGCCCCATAGATTATTTTGCCTAGTGATGTAGTCCTCTTAGTTTGTGGAAGTAGGCTCTATATCATTTGCATGATGATAAAATTACCTAGGAATTCATTTCTCACAATGTATTCCCATCATTAAGTGACACATGACTATACTTGCTTTTTTTATAGCTATCCTTGTCCGCCTCTGAAGAGAATGCTGAAGGAAATAATACGTTTATCCCTACTAAACTTTAGCCCAGGTGAACTAACTTAGAGGTATAAAACATAAGACAAGCACTATTTAACTTAAAAAAATTGGATTTCAATGCGAACCAAACGTGTTACAGGAATTTAAAAAATCAATATAATATTAAGTTCTAACTGATACATGGCTTAGACTATCTGAAGTTTTTTGTACAGGCTTGAATACTAGATTTTGAGAGCAACATTAACAAATCAGCAATAAACCAGAAGAATAACTAAGACTGTGGTGGTTTCAGAAGACTGAAGGACCTAGGGATATCTTACCTGGGAGACAGAAAAAGAAGAACTGAAGTAAAGGGGTATATAATAACAATTAGTCACAGAAAACCCTATGAAGGTCACCATGAGTTGGACCCAACTTAATGGCACCTAGCAACGACAACAAGCTCACACTTTAAAAAAGTAGCAGAAAAAGGTCAAAACATATGAAGTAGGTTGGTTTCACAAGCCTAAGAATTTTCTAACTATCCAAAAATGTGATGTCCAAAAATGTGATGAATTGTTTTACTAAGTTCCTACAGATTAGAAGTGTCAAAACAAAAGACTTTATGTCTACCAATTAGAAATATTGTTGAGTGGCAGTAGGAGACAAAGTAGAGTATTGCTTCATAATCTGTGGTCCTTGGTGCTAACTAAAATGGTGCTATAGAGTCACAGGGTGCAATTGTTGTTGGGCAAACTGCCTGACTTCTTCACCTTATCTTTGACAAAACATTTCACTTACATATCCAGGCTCTGCAGTGGCTTTTATGAGGGAATGTGGGGGGTAAGACAAAGGGAAATATTATACTTTAAAATACACAAATAAGTGTTTAACAATTACTGAACTGAGGAGCCTGAACTGAGGTTTTGTTGTTATTAATATTCAGTGATTAATTGCTACTTCTTAGCTATATCTCAGAAAAAGTAACACTATCATCTTATTGAGTGATTATTTACAAATAAGGTTAATGTCAATGATTTTTAACCTTTTTTTCTAATATAGGTCTTTTAGAATAAATTAAGTAGATAATCATGTCCTCTCTTCACTTTACATGTGTCAGCACACCCTACATTTTATCTGAGGGGGTTTTATCTTTTACTGAAAAATTTAATGTTGAAACCAAATACCCTTTACAGCAAAAATAAGCAGTAGCTGGAGAAAAGGAAATTTTAAAATCCCAATGAAACTATACATTTTAAATTTGTACTTCTATGAAGAAAAACATTGGAAAAATTTATATACAACTAAATTTTAAATGAACATAGTGTACTATAACTTCTCCAAAAGTAAAAGCAATTTATTATATATTAGAATGCTATAAATTGGAAAATAATACATGAAAGTTCCAAACACTTGGGTTTTTTAAATATTTCATCTCAAGAGTTATATATCATTTCATGGCATATCTATGCCAATTAGTCACTACAGCAGTCAACTTACACGAACTTTTTTTCTTTTTTTTGTGGTTCTGGGGGGTTGAACCCAAGGCCTTGCCCTTACATGCTTTGCAAATGCTGGACCACTGAGCTGCACCCCCAGCGCATTTTTTTTTAACTTTTTTGAGACAGGGTTTCGCTCAGTTATGCAGACTACTTCTGGTCTCAAACTTGTGATCCTCCTGCCTCCTCCTCTGTGCCACTGGGATTACAGGCGTGCGCCACCGCACCCAGTTTACATCAACTTTTTTAAAAGCATGTTTTAAGTTACTGATTTTTGTTAACGCAGATCTTACTGTATCAGTTTTCTTACCATCTTAGTCACACTAGTAGAATTCTTAGCCACAAATCAATAGAAATTATATATTCATTACGGTATTTCTCAGAAATAACATTAACAGACAAATAATTCTGAAGGTTCACAATCTATATTATGCTGAGGCACACTTAGAAAAGGAGCCCAATTACATCGTAGTGAGACAACCCATTTGTTCAACAGAGGAATCTCAACGTAACTTTTTTTTCTCTTGATACTATTTTAAATGTATTTTGTGAGATAATTATGTGATAAATGGTATACCAAGCGAACTTTCTTAAGATAAAATGCTTCTGCACATTAAAGTAGATCAGAGCCTACTGTATTCCATGTGGTTTTTACAAACTTATTACAATCTATTTAAAATCACACAATATAGTAACTCTGATAATACCTCAAAATGCTTCCACATTCTTTGCTTTTATAAAAACATGTTTTCTTAAAAAACATAATATATTAATGGCAGAAAACTGAACATACACAGAATGGCAATACCCAAAGCTGAAATTCTCATTTAAACTATTCCTTGATACTTACTACTAAAAAATATGTATTTTTACCAACTGTCATGTAAGTATTGAAAAACCCACATAAATAGAAATTAAAGACTATAATGAACCTAATGGTGAATATGTAGCTTGTACATTTTATACCCATTCCTGTAACTACATATTTGACACTTGACTTATTACACAGTATATCACATATCTATATATATTGTGCATGAATTTCTTGGTTCTATGCTTATAAGCATGTACATATCATAAATAAAACATTAAATTCTGAACTCAGCATAAAATGACCTAACACATGAAAAGTGTTTTACCAATATAACCTGTTAGTCTGACATAAAGCATACATTATTAATGTCTGATAATTATGTCTGACTATTAATCAGACATATCACATTAAGTCATAACAAGTCCTCATCAACATGACTCTCCCCATCCAACAGCAGCCCCTTAATCTACCATCATCTGTGAAACCATCAACTTGCCTAGCAAGTGTCCCTCTTCTCCCTTCGTTCTGTAACACTGAGGGGTTTCCAAACTGAAACTATGCCTGGCATTTGGTTCTTACCTCAGGGCCATAACATTAATATCAACAACTCATTCCTCTTAAATAATACATTTGGATGGACTAATGACTAATCATCCCATGATCACACATAACTGTGGTATCATGCATTTGTTATTTTTTTAAACTTTAGGATACTGTGACTCAGCACAGCTGTCCAGGCATGGGTTCAGGCAATTACCTTGTAGCTGAATTTTTGATCTAATATTCCCACTGCGCATAAAACTGAAGCAGTGATAACTTTCCATGTTTGATGGACATATAAATGTTAATACGCACCTATGTAAGAACACCCACATATATATACACATGCATGTACATGCACACATGTACATACACATACGCACACATACATACATGTATACATATACACATACACACAAATATAAATGTATTCATTCTTTAATCCAAAAACACCACCTATCCCCTCCTCTTTACTCAATTCTTCTTACTTTACTAGTAGATAATCTACTGGCATGTACTTAACTTTATTCTTACCAAACCCCAAAAACAAGAAAGAAATATTTATATGGAGAGATAAGAGCTTAATCCTTAATATCAATTATAAACACATTTTAGCCCAACTGTGCATTGAAACAAATTTTAAAATCCCTTTTTTTCAAAAAATTATAGGTTTGTTTTTGTTAGGTGCTGTCTAGTTGGAGTGCAACTCATAGCAATCCTATGTACAAGAGGCGAAACACTATTGTTGTCCTTCTCTGCTGTTCATAGGGTTTTCAATGGCGGACTGATTTTTGGGAGTGGGTTGCCAGGTCCTTCTCCCAAGCCTACAGTACCTGGTGTTTCCAGGAGATCTCCCATCCAAGTACTAACCAAGTCCGACTCTGCTTAGCTTCCAAGATCTGACAGGATTGCATGCCACAGTGGTATGGCTGTAGGCATTATAGGCTTGTTTTGTTACCAGGTACTGTCAAGTCCATGTCCAACTCATAGTGACCCTATGTATAACAGGTGACTTCTCTGCTATTCATAGGGTTTTCAATGGCAGATTGATTTTTGGGAGCGGGTTGCTGGGTCCTCCCAATTACAGGCTTAGTTAACTAAAAATATACTTTTCTATTTTTCTGTTTAATAACTTCTGTTGCAATACTGACATAGCACTTAAAAGTAACTACTTAGACAAAATTTAGGGAATCCTATAACCACCCTGCATAACTAAAATATCCATTGACAACTAACTTTTAACCTGTACCTGTTAATGTAGCTTAACTAACCAAAGTAAGGCACTGAAAATGCCTAGATGAGTCACTAACCCCAAGAACAAATAAAAAGGTTGATTCTAAACTTTTTATTGATTACTAACTAAACTATAAATGCAAGTATCCCCAAACCAGGGAGAATGCCCTCTGGATAAAAAGGAGCTGGTATCAAGCCCTCTAAACAGTAGCTCAAAACACCTTGCTTAGTCACACTCCCACAGGATACAGCAGTGATTAAAATTAATCTGTAAATGAAACTTTGACTAAATTATGCTATTTAGGGTCCATAAATTTCGTGACAGCAACTGTGATTATATAATCTGTAAATGAAACTTTGACTAAATTATGCTATTTAGGGTCCATAAATTTCGTGACAGCAACTGTGATTATATAATTAACCCAAATCAATAAGCACTCCACATACAGCATGTTCACATGGGGATAACTAATGAAATTAAGCCTTAATTAAACTGTAAAAAGTCATAGTTAAAATAAAACTAAATAATGAAAGAAACTTTACAATCTAACCTGAACATGTGAGAGCTAAGTCCCAAACCGAGATTAGATAGCTCACTATGCCTAGCTATAAACCTAAACAAAATTAAAACAAAATTATTCACCTAAGTACTGCTTGTGGTTGTTAGGTGCTGTTAAGTCATGTCTGACTCATAGTGACCCTCATAGGGTTTTCAATAGCTGATCATTTTGGATTTCTTTGGGTTACTAGCAACTATTTAAAACTCAAAGGACTTGCCGCTGCTTTTATCCATATAGAGGAGCCTGTTCTATAACCAATAAACTGCAACATACCTTACCATCTTTTGCCAAGTCAGCCTATGTATCAGTAAAACTTAACAAGGCAGAAAAGAAAGCACAACTATAAACAAAAAAACGGTAAGTCAAAGTGTAGCCCATAAGATGGGAAGCAATGGACTACATTTTCTATACTAGAACATCCCATGCTAACTCCCGTGAAACCTGAGAGGGAAAGGAGGATTTAGTAGTAAATTAAGGACAGGTTAATGGAGTAGAGCAATGAGGCATGCACACATCACCTGTCACCATCCTCAACTTATCATATTAAGTTTTTCATAAGTATGCTAAAAAATATCAGAGAAGACATGCCATAAGGTAAGCATACTGAAAAGTGCTTTCATTTGGAAGAAATCAAAGTGTAGCTTAACATAAAACACCCAGTTTACATCCAGAAGATTTCATATTAAATGAGTACTTTGAACAAAAACTAGCTCAAAATTATCATAAGAATAATTAAATTACAACGTAAATCAAAGCATTTAGTAATACTAAAGTAAAGGAAAAATACTTCATTGGTGTTATAGAGATAGTCTGGAGAGTGGCAGGTCAACAAAAAAAGGAAAACTCTCCACTGGATGGATTGATACAGTGTCTGCTAACAATGGGCTTACACATAAGTAAGATCATATCCCTGGCACAGAATTGGGGAGTGTTTCATTCTGTTGTACATAAGGTTGCTATGAGTTCGACTTGACTCAATGGCACCTAATAACAGAGATAGTACCATAAAAGAAAGATGAAAGATTTATCTCAAAGAATAAAAAAGCAAAAATATGCCTTCTACCTCTTGCATAATGAATCAGCCAGAATAAATCTAACAAAGTGAACTTAGCTAGACATCCCAAAACTAGACAAGCTACCTATAAACAATTTTTAGAATGAACCCATCTATGTAGCAAAATACTGGGAAGATTTATAGGTAGTGGTGAAAAGACTATCAAGTCTAGTGATGGCTGGTTATTTACATACGAATTTTAGTTCTACCTTAAACTTACCTAAATAAATTAAAATACCAGTATAAGTATAAGCACTAGCCCAAAGTGGTACAGCTCTTTAGACCAATGATACAACTTTACATAGAGAATAAAACAAGCTCCTCACTTACCCAAGAGTGCCTAAAAGCAGCTATCAATAAAGAAAACATCAAAGTTCAATAAAATAGCAAGCTTAATACCAAAATACTTTATTGACTTCTATTTTAACAACTAGATGATTCTATTACCCTGATAGAAGCCATACTGCTCACATTAGTAACAAGAAACAATACTTCTCCATTAGATTTAACAATATCTGATAATTAACAACACGATAGAAACTAACCCTAAATTAAAAAGCTATCAACAAATTGTTAACCTGACATGGGAAATGCCATAAGAAAAGATTAGAAGTAAAAGGAACTCTACAAACTAAAACCCCATTTACCAAAAACAGCACCTCTAGCATAACAAGTGTTAGAGGCACTGCTTATCCAGTGACACATGTTAAACAGCCATGATATGCTGACCCTGCAAAGTTAACACAATCATTTGTTCCCTAATTAGGGACTTGTATCCCTGGCTTAGAGAAGGTTTTACTGTCTCTTACTTCCAATCAGTGGTATTGACCTCCCTGTTGAAGAGATGAGGATAAAATATAACATGTGAAGACTTTATGGAGCTTTAACTTATTAACTCACAATTAACACTCAGTACTACTAAATATTAGACAAAACACAATTATTATATGAGTTAAAAGTTTCAGTTGGGGTAACCTAGGAGCATAAAATAACCTCTGAATGATGTGGTCTAGACTGACCTGTCAAAGCAATACAATCATCGGTTGACCCATAATTTGATCAATAAACCAAGTTACCCTATGAAAAAAGTGCAACCCTAATCAACAGTCCCGATTGACAATTAGGGTTTACCACGTCAATATTGGATTGAGACACTCAGATGGTGTAGCTGCCATTAATGGTTCATTTGTCTGGTGATTAAAGTCTTATGTGATCTGGGTCCAAACTGAAGCAATCCCGTATTTATTGTTATGAAGACTTATACTACACCACACGTCTGTCAGCTTGTCATGCTGTGGAGGCGTGTGTATTGCTGTGATGTTGAAAGTTATGCCATCAGGATTTCAGATACCAGCAGGGCTATCCAAGGGGACATGTTTCAGCTGAACTTCCAGACTAAGGCAGACTATGGAGAAGGATCCAGCAACCTACTCCTAAAATAAATAACCATTGAAAATGCTATGAATAGCAGAGATGTACTGTCACATATAGTACCAGAAAATGAGCCCCTGCAATGCTGGAAGGCATTCAAGAAACAACTAGGGAAGAGATGCTTCCTCAAAGCAGAGTCAACCTTAATGATGGAAATGGAGTAAGGCCCCTGGGACCTCCTTTTGGTGATATGGCATGACTCAAAATGAAAAGAAACACCAGCTGCAGCACTGGGTTCAAATATAAAATGACTACATGCATGGCACAGCATCGGGTAGTGTATATAGGGATGCTCTGAGTCAGACCTGACTTCATGGCCCCCAACAACAACCAGACTTATACTATATAATTCTTCTTGGTTTTTATCAATTATACTTTAGATGGGCTGGGGTTTAGCTCAGTGGGTATAGTGCTGTTCCACACTCTCTGAGGACCCAGTTTCAATCCCCAGCACCACAAAAATGGGAGAAGGACATGGCAATATACTCTTGAAGCAATCCCGAAACAATCAGCCATTGAAAACCCTATCAGGATTACTGAGGGTTGCATCCAATTTGACAGCACTTAACAACATACTTCAGATATACTCTTTCAATTTAAAAAAATTTAGAATTCAGAGACAATATATCTCCTATAATTCTCTCTCAATTTTTTTGTTGTTAGATTCTGTCGAGTCTGACTCATAGTGACCCTATGTACAACAGAATGAAACACTACCTGACACTGCTCCATACAATCTTTTTATGTTTGAGTCCACTGTTGCAGCTAGTGTTTCTTTTCATTTTGAGTCATGCCACATCAGCAAAAAGAGGTCCTAGGGGCTTTACTCCATTCCCATCATTAAGGTCAACTCTACATTGAAGAGGCAACTCTTTCCCAGTTGTCTTTTAAGTGCCTTCCAGCTTGAGGAACTCATTTCCTGACACTGTATTGTTTTGGGAGTGGGCTGCCAGGTCCTTCTGCCTAGTCTCTTTAGTCTGGAAGCTCAGCTGAAACCTGTCCACTATGGTTGGCCATACTGGTATCTGAAATATCAGTGGCATAGGTTTCAGCATTATAGCAAATGCAAGCCCCGCGCACAAGCTGACAGACCCATGGGTGTCTTTCAATTTTAAGAGAATCCATATTAATGATGTAAATATACTTACTGATTTAAGAAAACCAAAGTCAAACATCTTTTTTACGTACTTACTTTTTAAAATATACTTACTATTAAAAGATTTTCAAAAATTCCTAACTAGGGAAATAGATAATAAACAAATAATGCTTGGAATGCTTCTTTCCTAATTGATTAAAATCAATTAGCAAGTTTTAAGCTTGTATAGTAATTACTTATGGAATGTGACTTTGATATTATATGTGGCAGTGAATATACTCAATATTTTTAATGCAGCCCAGAAAATAAGTATAAATCTGAGAACAGAGATTCTTTTCTAGTGATATAGGCCAAAAGATTAGGCATTATGAAATCAGTCTTATGCTTCTCAAAATGTGTTGTTGTTGTTGTTAGGTGCCGTCAAGTTGGTATCTGACTCATAGCGACCCTCATAGGGTTTTCAATGGCTTGACTATTTTCAGGATTGCCTTGGGAGTGGATTGCCAGGTCCTTCTCCCATTTTTGCGGTGCTGGGAATTGAACTTGAGACCTCAGAGACTGCAGCGCAGCACTCTACCCACTGAGCTAAATCCCAGCCTGTTCTCAAAACATAGCATGGTTGATATCACACCATTCTGTATGATTTCTAAAATTTCAAGCTTATTATAAAGAATGTTTTGGGAAGAAAAAAATAATACATATTAATGCTGTTACCTTTTAGCCGGTGACTGAGAATCTGTTCCAAAATAGCTGCAAAATTGTTAAATTCAGGAGAAGAATCATCAATTGTCTCAAAGCAAGACCGGTCAATCAGGGTCTTCACAGAAAACCTATGAAAATAAGATTATTGCTGCTTTTAGGCAGAGTTAATTCATTCACATAAGTATGAAAAAATGGAAGGAAGGCAATTTTGGGAACAATTCCAGAAAAATTTTATATGATTACATTTTCTGAAAATCCTGTTTACTCAAATTCACTGTTTAAACTTTTACAGAAAAATCAGGCTTTTATTTGTATACTTAATATCTGCTAAGGTTTAAATACTTGTGTCCTCCCAGATTCCTGTATTGTTACCTAAACTCCAGTGTGCTAGTATTAAGAGGTGGGGCCTTTGGGAGTGATAAGGGCTCTTCTATTAGTATTCTTGTAGAAATGGCTGAAAGGAGCTTGTTTGCCTCTTCTGCGATGTACAGATACACAGAAGGTGTTAAACATGAGGGACAGCCCCTTACCAGACAGTGAGTCTGCCAGTACATTGACTGTGGTACTTCCAGAACTGTGAACAATAAATTTCTGCTGTTTATAAACTACACGGTATAAGGTAGCTTGTTATAGCAGCCTGAAAGGACTAAGACCCAACCTGCCGACCAAACTAAGCCTTTGGAATAGTTCTCTGTAATTACAGCTGTTAAAATCAGAATCAAAATGTGACCCAAATTATTTATTCCAAAATGTTAGCCATAATAGTATAGACAGTTTCCGATTTACAATGGAATGACTTAGGATTTTTCTACATTATAATGATTCAAAAGTTTAAGTATACTCATATAACCACTCTGGCTTTCACTCTTGGTATAGTATTGAATATGTTACATTCAATATTCAAGATTCTACTATAAAATAGTCTTTGGTTCGATTATTTCATCCAACTACAGTTAAATGTAAGTGTTCTGAGAATTTTTAAGGAAGACTAGACTAAGCTATGGTGTTGGTTGGTTAGGTCTGTTAAATATATTTTTTGCTTATAATATTTTCAACTTACAATGTGTTTATCAGACACAACCCTATCTTAAGTTAAGGCACATCTGTACTCAATAGAAATTTGAGCTGCAGACTCAAACAAATGCTTTTAGGAGTTTTAAGTAAAATAAAATAGTATGTGCCTGCAGCTGTGCCACTGTGGCATCTGATCCCGTCAGATCTCCGAAGCTAAGCAGGGTTGGGCCTGGTTAGTACTTGGATGGGAAACCGCCTGGGAACAACACGTGCTGTAGGCTTGGGAGAAGGACCCGGCAATCCACTCTCAAAAAACAATCAGCCATTGAAAACCCTATGAACAGCAGAGGAGCACTGCCAATAGTGTTTGTCTGTTGTATGTAGGGTCCCTATGAGTCGGGCACTGACTCAATGGCACCTAACAACAACAAAATAGTATGTGAGCATTCACAAAACATAAATCTAAAGTTTTAAAGAGGTATAAATGGAAAAACCTAAAAATCTATCATAAAGAATATTTTCCCCTCATCAGAATGTCCTTTCTATTTTATACTGTATGTCTGTGTGTATGTGTGTGTATGTTGCTAGGGATTGAACCCAGGTCCTCTTACATGGTAGGCAAATCATCTATCACTGAGCTACATCCCTAGCCCTCTATTTTTGACTGATAAAAAAGCATTTTCCAAGTCTCAGCTCAAATGCCATCTCTCCAGTGAATAATCCTCCTGCATATTCCTAGCACAAACTAGCATTTTTATCTCCCTTTCAAGACAATTACATCTTAACTTACCACTGTCTTTTGTGTTGCCGATCCCTCTCTAGAAAATAAGTTTCTTCAGGAAAGAAATGAGGGTTTTGCATGTTGGTATCTTCCTTAGCGCTTAGGGACAAAGCCTTCAACACTGTATTTGGCAAGTACTGTTACTTTATGTTTAAACTCTTTTTAATGAATGGCAAAGAAATTATTAAATGCCAATAACAAGCTGAGTGAAGTGGCACACACCTTTAATCCCAGTGACTCAGGAGGTGGAGGCAGAAGGATCACAAATTTGAGTCCAGAGGCAGCCTGAGTAACTTAGCAAGACCCTGTCCCAAATACAAAGTAAAAGCTCAGTGGTTGAGTGCTTGCCAAAAGTGTCCATGAGGTTCTGAGTTCAACTCTCTAGTACTACAACATACACACATACATATATAAATATTTTTAAATTTTTTAAAAGAAGCCAATAACATTGCAAAATAATTTTTTTATTTTTAACATGCATAAATTAATATAATCACCATCAAAATCAGTCCACAGAACAGTTCTGTTACCTCCAATCACTTCCTTGTCCTATCCCTTTATGGTCCTATCATACAAAGGACCATAGATGAGTGCCTAAGACATATTTGAGTAATGAAAAGAAGGGGGAAACTTTATGAAAGCTGTTAAACAATTAGAAATGAAAAAGGAGGTAAAAGGTAAAAACCATTTCTTGTGTTTAAGCTTGATGGTTATGCTACTTAATAAGGACAGAAAATATAAAAGACAAGTATAAAGGGAGATATAGAGAAATTTGTTTATATGGTTTATATCTATTATTTAACATATTAAAAATTAAACTAAGAAAAAATTTTAAACACAGGCAGTCTTCACTTAGCACCATGGTGCAGGACTATACAAATGACTGTGCAAGCTGAAACCAAAAATGATCTTAAAAATAGGTGAAAAAAATTACAACTGTTCTGTGGCCTTTACACACCTTTGTCAAAATATTAAAAACTGTCTAAAAGCCAATTATAACTTAAAGAGAAATTGAAAAGTAGTAAAAGTTAGTTTAAAACACTGAAACTTAAAACATTAAAATCACTGAGAATTAAAGTGCTTTATTGCTTTTTTAAAAAAAAATATAGAGTAGCCTGAATGGTGCTTGCCTTATTCTTTTCTTTGTGTAACGTAAGATGAGGCATGAGCATTGTTTCCATGACTTGGCAAATTGTCATAGTCCTTTGTAAGTTTGGATCAGCTGCCAACATTTTATCCTTTATACTTTCAATGCTGTGAAATATCTCTGAGAGTTCCTTTAATGTGAAGGCTTTGTCAGAGTCACTTCCTTTGGAATATCTTGCTCCTTTCTATTGCAACCACTTTCCTCATTTACATAAATAAGTTCACTTCTGCTAAGCTCCTCTGCCTGTACTTCTAGATTCTCCTAAACAGCAGCAATGTCAACATTCTCGTCATCATCGACGAGGGCACAAAAACATGTATATCCACTTCAGGCAATGTTATCTATCTATTACTTTTTGAAGTTGAATTGAATTACAGTAGCAATGTGTAGTATGACATTCACTCAAAAGATGATATTAATCAAATGAAAAAGCATATGATATGACACATTCATAAAACAGCAAAATGGAAAAGTTTCATCCCAAATGTGTATATATATTTTTGGTTAACTTTGTATTTCTTCTATAATTACATTTATGTTTTATGTGAATTTCACTTCAGGCATTACCACTTTCCATTTCTTTTCAGTACTTTCATCATGCAAATTGCCAATTCACTTCTCTAATTATCCATTTTTAAATTTTTAAAAAAACATCACGTGAGTTTATCAGCAGGAGACTGGAAATCAACCCAACTATAGGCTTTGCTTTCTGTGTGAGAACTGAGCAACAAAGGCACAGTGGCCAATCCTACATTGACTTTGAAAGTGAAATGATTAGTCACTAATCATAATGTGCTTTTGTTATTCAAATGGTGACTTATAATTGGAGAGCTAGCAGCAAAACATGTATTTTATTCGTTTACTCACAATTAAAATATAATGATAATTCAAACTGGAACCATGTTGTTGTAGGACTGATGTTATTTAACTCAATGTGGTAAATGAACCATACAAAGGATTGCTTGTATTCAGTTATCAATTAATTATAAACAAAGT
>VMDO01028815.1:0-23656 GCA_007922755.1 Pedetes capensis
TATAATGATATTTCTTATCTCTTAATTGAGGAAATCCTTAAAACAACCAAGTCTTTCAAAGTTTCCTTAATTATACAGATTTTCACCTACTTTCCACACATGTCCATATAAAAGAGAATCTCTATATTGACTCACATGGAATACATGATTCAGCAACAAGTCATTAAGTTTTAATAAATTCTTAGGCATAATCCCAATATATACAATATATAAGAGTAGATAAGCACTTTTTGTAACTTGCTGTAATAGCATCCTGTCCCTTGGAGTGTTTTCCATTGCTTCAAAATATACTGAACAATCATTTTGCCACAAATAGCTGGCCTAAAAGTACATCTTCCATTACTAGCCTAATAGGTCCCCTGTCTCAGTGCTTGAAAATGCATTACTAAATTCTGAACCTACCTTATGTGAGGATAAATTGGTTGTTCCTTAATAGGACAGTGATGATGGGAATAAGTCACTTGGAGGTGTCATACAGGCAAGACATTCATCCATCCATCCATCCATCAAAATTATTATGAGTCAAGATCCTTAAACTGTTTGTAGAACAAATGTCTGAAACTCCCCAAGGAATATCATTGGCCAAACCCATTGGTTTATCATTACTAAGTGTCTTGTGGTTGGTGGACACCATCACATTCCATAAACTTGTCTGTGACAAGACCAGGTCAGGCTTTCTGGGGACTCCTTCCCTTTGGATGAGAGTCAGAGTTCCCCTGGTGCTCTCTGATCACTTCCAAACTTATGTAATGAGGCTCTCTGGCAAAAATGTGAGATCTCCCATGATTTCCATCACTTTCTCCCTTAAATTTTAGAAATATAGTTTTCCTCACCATGATAATAAAATTTTTAGTTGACATACATGCCATTATTTATAACAAGGGGTTGTTGGTAGGGGTGGGGAAGCTAGGGTATATGAAGCAACTGCCATGTATTAGACTGAGTATTAGGTGTTCCTCTGCCTTAGGCATGCTTCCCTTGTGATCAGTGCCATCTCATCTCTCACCTCCAGCTGCAAAGAGAGCCAGAAGTACTTGCTCTAAATAGAGCCCTGATATATACATACATATATACACACATATACATACATACACACACACACACACACACACACACACACACACACACACATATATATATATATATATATATATATATATATATATCAGTACAATGGACTTTGCACATGCTAGCTATGACTGAGCTGCATCCCAAGCTCCTTTCTTATTCTGAAACAAGGTCTTGCTAAGTCATGTGGGCTGCCTCTAGCCTTATTATCCTGTTGCCTCAGCCTCCTGATTTGCTGGGATTTCACATGTATACCTGGGCACTGAACTAATTTCTAATTTTTAATTTAGTATATCCCATTGTAATTTTTAAATTATCTGCTTATCATCTCTTCCCTCTAGGACATAAGATTCTAAAAGGCAGCAGTTATGGCTATTGGATAAATTACTTATCTTATACATGTATTCAACTATGAAAAAAATGGTATACCATTAGGACCATCGTAGGGTTATGTGAGGCAATAAATCCAGATAAAAACATCTGTTTGATATTGGCATCCTCTCCATGCTATGGATAGACTCAAAGTCTAAACTTGTAGAAGTAATAGAAGATGTAATTTGTAGATGCCTATTCAACCCACATTCTCAAATTCAGATTTATAATTAACAAAATTGACATTTTAATATTTATCCAATTCTTTTATGTATTTTCTTAATTGATTCTAAATTCAGACAAAGGAAAAAACTTAACTTAAAATATCAAGCCTGACCTCTAACCTCTGACATAGATTCAAAGTTCTGCCTGTTCACTCGATCTCTCTGACACAAGATGCATTTCCTAGTCAGGGTACTAGAAGGTCAAGACCCACTTCAGGTGAGACTGGAACCAAAAAGGGAAGCTAAAGAGAACAGAGACAAGGATGACACAAAAGTCTGTTTCCTATCACACCTGATCATTAATGCTAAGAAACCCAGCCTGAGAGGAGCCCAAGCCTCCTAACTGAGTAATCATTTGAAGTTTAGTTTAAATGAAGTTCTTTCTATTTAGGATGGGAGAAGGAGATGTTGGTGGCTTCTGTCAAGAGACCCACCTGACTCCCAATATTAAGTAGCTAGCTCAGGCATTAGCAAGCAAAATGGAGGAAAAGGGATTGAAAATGGCTCCTGCTTCTCCACCACAATGCAGAACCCACGTGCATCTGTGCAACTATTGGAATGTCATTTTCAGATGGGTCCCACACTCTACCCAAGCCCTCCAGCCATTTACAAAACAAGGACCCTAGGCCCATGTCTTCTTCCACGCTATCTTCTCCCACTAGCTCTCTCTTCTTCCAGTCCTTTCTCTTCCTTTCTCTCTGTTGCTCTTCTCTTCTCCTCCAGCAATCATGTGCCTGCCTCTCCCTTCTCTTGGGTCTGCCATCTTCTCTATTCAAGGCAGTTTTCCTTCTAAGAGCTTGCTTAACTCTCTTGCACTCTGGCTTCTTTATCTTTCCCTGAGGAACAGAAACCTCTTTATGCTGAGTCACCCTGGGAACACAGTTTGTTTGTTTGTTTGTTTGTTTGTTTGTTTGTTTTTTCCAATTTCCTTTCCAGGCTTAATTAAGCTTCTCCAGGCACCTCAATTTTCCCTGTAATTCTTTCTTAAAGATGTGCTATCTTTAATAAACCTAGTCTATACTTTCTACTATAACTTCAGGTATAAATTCTTTTATATGCCCATTACAAGGGCTGAGATGTTGCTGCCAGATTCCTGGACCTGTGCTCTGGACCTGTCTACCCGCACACCCTGGATCTCCCTGATAATACCAAGGAGAACTCCACAGCAGCAGCTCTTGCCTCCTTGGCTGGGGTGTGAAACCATGTGGATTACTGGTCCAGCAGCTGGGACATCTCATGAGCCTCCCTGGGTTGATACTAATTTTGTGGTTTTCCTAGCCAAAAGAGCAGAGGGCAAGATAACCATCCATTCTTGGGTCAGGACAGTTCCAGCAGCCTCTGGCCTCCAGACAGCTTGTCTTTGGCCACCAATCTGCAGCAGCTCTCCATAACTCTCTTCACTCCACAGGCACTGAAGCAGGAGGTGGTGTGCACAAGTTCCATAAAAAGCACAGCAAGGAAGCCTGTCTAGTACAGGAAGATGGAAGCACAAAGGATCTTCAGTGACCATTGAGTAGGCACCTCTGTCTGAAGCAGACATTTTGGATAAGATAGAATTAGATGGACCAATTTGACAATATATTTTCAAACCTTGTATGTTTGTGTCCTTGAACAGCATATTATTACTTATTATATAACAAATAGTCAAGTAGCTGAATTTTCCATTTTCTTAGCTCTTACCATTCTATTTTGCTTGGGTTTGGTTGAACAAATTATAAATTGTCTCTACAACAGAAAGTTTTGTGCAAAAAAAAGTGTGTATTTTTAAAAAGTGTATTCAAATATTTTAAAAATACAGGGAGCACTTGCATTGTTCTACTCTGGTTATCCCTCAGGAAGGTTGTACAGGTTCACTCTTAGCTAATATTTGTGAAGAACTTATGCATGATACATGTTTGAGAATTGACAGTGATAATAGAGTAGGCTTCTGTTTGATTTAACTAGCTCACTGCAAAGAGTCCTGTGTAGCCTTGTTAATGTACTACAGCATTTTCAGTAAAACGGTGCCACAGAGGCGACAGGACATTCATTCCTCGTGTCTTCCAGAGGGAGCACTGGCTTCATTGTCACACCAGTGGAATTATGGGCATGGTGGGAACTGCCCAAATGCCGTGGGAAATGAGCCAATTTTAGGTGAAATGGCTGTGTAGAGAGCCCCCCAGCTCCTTCGCAAATGGATAAGTCATAAACCTGCCTAATGACTTAGAAACTGAAAATTGCCCCCCTTTGTTTTAAAGAATTCCTAATGCTGTCCTCTCCAATGGGCACAATTAACAAAGGCACCCTTCCCTCCTTCACATCACCTCCCTGTTAGGCAAGCGTGTCTTCAGTAAGAACAGAGAGGAAAAGAGCTCTCAGTGGGGAAAAGACCTATATGGAGAGAGGAACATTTGCTAATTTCTCTAACCCACCCCAACCATTGAGCCAGCAAGGCTGTGGGGTGGGCAAACCACAGAGAATGTAGAATTTATCTCAGCTGCGATTGCATCATCGAACCATTTTAATCTCTCTCTTTCTTTCAACACTATATAATAACACTTTCTTCAAGGAACGTTCTTTAATCTTATAATTTGAAAACAAATTCTATTTCAGCTGTCCTTCCGGTAGGCGACCTTTAATGGTTTTGCTATAGGTAAAACTCTGTCATTATGTTCTGCCTCCCCTCTCAGCCTTCTGGATATCAAATTGCTCAGATGCTGCAGTTTTTGTCAGTGATAATATTGCCCTTTCAAAATTTCTCTGTAAGCTGCCTGAAAGGATTCATTCGGAGCAGTGGTTTCATTAATTTATTTAAATGCATTTCTCAAACAAAGCAGGTTAGTTGTTTTGAAATGTCAAGGTTCGGGAGCCAACTTGAAAATGTTCTGCAAAATACAATTGTCCAGGTTTTTCCAGAGAAAGGAAATAGGGACTTGTCAAGAAAGCAAACCACAGGGCCATATGCTGTCCCCACAGGCCCAAGCAGTCTCCTCTAAGGAGATGGGAAGCATTTGAATACACCCAGCTCTGCACCTGGATGGGGACCTGGCTTACAGAAAGGGTTGTTCTCCCACAAAGCAGCCTTTGCTGTGGGATAAATTCAGTATGAATCTTTCTGATAACAATCTCCTGCCCTTAAGAGAGTGGTTGGGGACCTGTCAGTTTTAGTGGGTTTTAACATTGCAGAGTGATTGCACCTTGAATGGGAACCAAGATGGAATGAATTCTGTTTGCTTACTTAACTGGGTAAACTGGGGCCTAGAGAGCCCTGAGGTGGAAAAAGCAGAAGCCTCTGGATCAGGCTGGGGAAGATGAAATAATGTGTTGAAAACTTACATGAAATGTTGTTCTTGTTGTTGCTAGGTGCTGTCAAGTTGGTAGACTCATCGCAACCCCACGTACAACAGGCGAAACAGTACTGTTAGTGCTTCTCTGCTATTCATAGGGTTTTTAATGGCTGATTATTTTTGGGAGGAGTGGGTTGCTGGATCCTTCTCCCAAGCCTATAGGACCTGGTGTTCCCAGGTGGTCTCCCAGCCAAGTATTAACCAGGCCTGACTCTTGCTTAGCTTCTGAGATCTGACAGGGTAGATGCCACAGTGCTACAGCTGTAGTCCACATGAAATGTAAACAGGCAATTCTAAAGTATTGATGGTATATGTCATTTAAGGATGGAATAAAATATATCTTCTTCAAACAACTCTGATCACTCTAGATTTTCAATCACTCAGATGTTTCAGCTTTCTTCACTCCCCTACTAAAAAAGCAATGACTCCCTATTGTATACTGAATAATATCTAATCTTCATAGCAAGACCTTCCACAAGCTGACATCAGCTTGTCTTTACTACTGTAAGTCCCATGCCCACCCACTACTACAATGCACAACTCGTGCATATTCCAATGAGCTATTCCTCAATTTCCTAATCATTCCAGGCATATGTATTCACCTTCATGGTTCTTTGACAGGTGTCCTGTCCACTCCCATTGATTTCTCCCAAGCCTGGCACAAATGCTTGAAAACTTAGTCCATGCTATAAGCTAGGTCTTTGTCTTCTGTGGGTAACCCTCTACAGCTCAAATTACAATGGAATGATTATGTGACAATCTGCACACATGCTGCGCATTGCCTCCGGGGAAGGAAGTCCCTGAAGGCAGAACCAGCCCTCACCACCATGTCTGCACCCTCACATCTCAGCCTGGCAGTATGTCTGTCTCAGTCCCTTGGAAGGTCTGTGGAAGCACCAATATTGTGTTGCTACTCCCAGAGACTCAGGTATAAATGATTTGAAGTTGGGATCTGGACAAGTTTTTTTTTAAATATTATTTCTTTGTTCTGTTTATTTACCATCATAACTATTTTAAATGTACAGTCCAGTAGCATTAAGTACATTCACATAGTTGTGCCACTGATCCCTGGAACATTTTCATCTTGCAAAACTGAAGCTTTATACTCATTAAATATCATCTTCTTACCCAAACCCTGCACTGACACACTCTTGGCCACCACCAGTCTCCTTCCTGTCTCTGTGAATTCCACTATGTTAGAGACTTCACATAAATGGAATCATACAGTATTTGTCTTTTTATGACTTCTTTATTCTACTTGGCATAATTCTCAAGGTTCATCCATGTTATATCTGTAGCATGCGAGATAATTTCCTGCCACAGTAAAACTGAATAGCATTTATGTATATGCCACCTTTTCTTTGTCTTTTCATCCGTCAATGGACATTTGGTTTGCTTCCAACTCTTGTCTATTGTGAATAATGCTGCTATGAACATGAGTAAGCAAATATCCCTTTAAGACCCTGCTTTCAACTCCTCTGGCTATATACCCAGAAGTGGAATTGCTGAATCAAATGGTATTTCTGTGCTGAATTTTCTGAGGAACCATACTTTTTTCATAGTAGCTGCATAATTTTACATGTCTATCAATAGCGTATATATGATCCAACTCTCCACATCCTTGCCAACACTTGTTATTTTCTATTTTCTTTCTAGTAGCCTTCCTAATGAGTGCATTGGTAGTATCTCAAGCAAATATCCCTTTAAGACCCTGCTTTCAACTCCTCTGGCTATATACCCAGAAGTGGAATTGCTGAATCAAATGGTATTTCTGTGCTGAATTTTCTGAGGAACCATACTTTTTTCATAGTAGCTGCATAATTTTATGTGTCTATCAATAGCGTATATATGATCCAACTCTCCACATCCTTGCCAACACTTGTTATTTTCTATTTTCTTTCTAGTAGCCTTCATAATGAGTGCAAGGTAGTACCTCATTGGGGTCTCTGTCTGCATCCCGAATGATTAGCGACACTGAACATCTTTTCATGCTTGTCAGTCATGTGTATGTATACCATCTTTGTAGAGATGTCTATTCAAATTATGAAAGTTGTTAGAATCAAAATAAAGTCATTTGCCTCAACCCTAACAAAACGACAGTAAATTAAGCCAGGAGGTTATGAAAGAAAATATCTTAGATACAATTACCTGACAGCAACTATCACAAAAGATTCTGCTAGAATCACAAGGTTTACATAGAGGCCACCACAACCATCTGCAAAACACAATTCTACAAGAACATCTGTCTAGCAACTATCTATTTATCTTGGACAGACACCATTCTTCTCAGTGACCATTGCAGTCAGGGATTATTGTTTCAAAATATCTGATGTAATCCTCCCAGTTTTGTCCTTAAAAACTTCCTCTGGTCTCGACCTCTCTAAATACCCCATAGTTTATCATGGCACACATATTCCCATTATAATGTTCTGCTATTTCTGTCACAATACTATTCCCAAACAAATGTCATTATTCTTTAGAGAATGGCTCTCTGATTGTTTATTTAGGCTGACAAAATCCTTTGTCCATATTTTAATTGAGTTGTTTAGTTCTTTAGTGTTCAGTTGTAGGATTTATTTATACATTTATAATACTAACTCACCAGATTTACAAATATTTTCACCCATTCTGTAGTTTGCCCTTTCACTCTTCTGATTGTATCCTTTGACACACATGTGTTTTTAATTTTGATGTAGCTCTATTTGTCTATTACTGCTTTTGTTGCCTGTGGTTTTGGTATCACATTCAAGAATTCCTTATCAAGCTGAATATCATAAAGATTGCCTCCTATATTTTTGGTCTTATGTGTAAGGCTCTATTTAATTTTTGCATATGTGATAAAAATTTGTCCTTTCGTATCAAGTTATCCTAACACCATTTGTTGAAAGGGGTGTCCTTTTCCCACTGAGTGATCTTAGCACTCTTGTCAAAGATGATTTGACTACATAGGCAAGGGTCTATTAGACTAGCCTAGACTAGACTAGTCTATATAGACTAGCCTGTTCTATTCATCTATACATCTGTTTTTGCCAGTATCAAACTATCTTGATTACTATAGATTTGTAATACGTTTTGAAAATCAGAGTGTGAAAACTCCAACTTTGTTCTTTGTAAAGATAATTTTGGCTATTTAGGGTCCCTTGAGATTTCACGTAAATTTTAAAATGGACCTTTCTATTGCTGCAAAAAATTCTGTTAGAATTTTGAGAAGTTGCACTGAATTTGTAAGTGACTTTGAGTGGGTATGGTATTTATTAGAAGTTCCTCAGGAGATGCCCAAGCATAATCTCCATAGGAATCACTACCATTTCCCCTCTCCCGTGGCCAACACAAAAACGTGACTGTGGACAACAGTCATTAAATGGAAATTTATGTTAACTTTTTAATCAGTTATGGAGTACATAGTTTGTAGCGATTTTATTCCCTGAAGCAATGTGACAGTAAATTATGCTTAAAAGAAAAAAAGAAAAATGAAAAACAAAAACAGAAATGATGCGAAACAGCTAGACACTGTAAAATGATAAACCATAAAAGCAAATCGCATCTGTAACTAAGTCTCCTTCCCAGAACATCTCTCACTCAGAGAGGAAAGATTGTGCCTCCAGCAAAACAAGAAAAGGAGAAGAGCAACATAAGGTCAGATTGCAGCCCAACCACGGCCTGCTTATTCTTAACTGTCCCAGAGATTCTGACCCAGACATCAGTGAAAGTGTCTTGTCCTTGGGAATTAAAACAAACTTGATTTGAACTTTATTCTTCACATCAACAAGGCCCACAATTCCTCCAATATCCCCCATGGATAGACTTTTCCAGAAGACTTCTAGCCTCCTATTCTACCCCCTAGAATGTGATGCTACCTACAGCTCTGGTTTTAAAATCAGTTCCTTCTCTCTCTCTTACAAGACTCTCCTTCCTCCTTGTTTTTCATACTTTCCTGCAGCATGCAGTGACAGACAGGCCTGTAAGCCTCCTTCTTCAGGGCAGTTGGCATCAACAGAGCCAAAGGCAGGGAAGGAGATGGTAAGAGAGAATTTTGTCTACAATTTCCCAAAGGAAAAAAGAGTTTTCAAATAAAAAAGTATAACAAGCACATAAAACCTCTTATAAACTGTGAGATATTCCTGTACATTTTAAAGAACACACATTTTCTTTAGGATAAAATATTAAAACCCACAACAAATTATCTGCCCTTCTGCCTGTATTGTGTGCAGGGACCTGGAGGTGTGGAGGAAACCCCCTGAGTTCCCATGCTTCTGGGAACACATCATCTGAGCTGCCCTGATGCACAGCTTGCAGTTCATGGGTGTAAATGGATGAGCTTCCAAGCAGGACCAGAAAAATGATGATTAGCAGTTTGCTTGTCTTAAAAGAAATTCCCCTGAAAAATAATATCAGTTTCCCTTCCAGAAGGAATATCAAGGCTTAGCTCACAGATGAGGAATTGACAAACAATCTGATCTTTTCTGGAAGAACCCCAGTGGGGTCCTTAGCCCTCAGGCCTTTTTCTTTTGAGCACAATAATACTAATGTTGAGAGAACTGCAGGAGCCTAGAAGAGACAGTGCTCCCTAGACAGGAAGCGATCAGTCACCCCAATCCCTAGAGTCCCAGGTTCTTGTTTTAGAGCAGCAGTCCTGACCATCAGCATGTCCTGGGTAATGTTGATGTGGTCCTGGTCCCATGAACTTGGAGAAACCAGAACGGAGTGTGTGTCCTCAGTGTGGTGTAAAGTCCCATAAAAGGAGGCAGAAGATGTGGAGAGGGAGCGCAAAAGAGGAGGGAAGGTGGAACATGGAAGACAGAGGAGGCATAGGAGGCAAGAGTGGCA
This sequence comes from Pedetes capensis, assembly GCA_007922755.1. Classification (NCBI taxonomy): domain Eukaryota; kingdom Metazoa; phylum Chordata; class Mammalia; order Rodentia; family Pedetidae; genus Pedetes; species Pedetes capensis. The sequence continues at coordinate 9,818 of VMDO01028815.1, forward strand.
TTTATGAGGGTACCACCTATAGCACGTTCAGGCTGATCTTTGGAGGGTTTGGGATTGTTGTGAGGTTGGAGAACACCATGGTGAATAGGGCTAGAAAGTACTGGACAGAAATTTCTTTTTTTAAAATATCAATAATTTTCAAAAACTTTACTCCAGCCTAAATAATCAAAATCAGTTGGCTAAATCCTAAAAAACACAACTAACACTCAGACACACAGAGTAAATCTGCTGTCCTTATCTACCTACTCATCTGTGCCCTTCACTAACCACTCAGCATTAAGTAGTAATACCCGCTCCTCCTTCTCTGAATTTCTAGAGTAATTAAGAACTGTTAAATTCACTTAGCAATTGGTCATGTGCTACACAGAGACATCTACTCTCCTGTTCTTGCAAGGAGCTATTAAATAGAGGATATATGTATGTATATAGGGCTGGGATTTAGCTCAGTTGGTAGAGCACCGCTCTGCAGTCTCTGAGGTCCTGAGTTCAATTCCCAGCACCACAAAAATGGGAGGAGGAGGTGGCAACCCACTCCCAAGGCAATCCCAAAACAGTCAGCCATTGAAAACCCTATGAGGGTCGCTATGAGTCAGACACGACTCGATGGCACCTAACAACAACGACAGCGTGTGGTGTGTGTGTGTGTGTGTGTGTGTGTGTGTGTGTGTGTGTGTGTGTAGCCCAGACAGGACTTGTTTATGCAGGTTTTCCCAATTCCATACTTACTACTGCCTTTTACTCTCACAAGTGTCTTGATTTTGGGAAGATAAATAATTTGGTCACCCTATTTAAAATAATGTTAAATTCTATGTCATGTCAGACTCTAATGAGAGTCTAAAAGCTCCTTAGGGCACTCTCTTATTATCCACACCAGCCTGGCTCTTTACACAATGTCTGATAATATTTTTATTGTGAGCATGAGTTGCCCTTTTCATTTTAAAAATGGAAAATGAACAAGCTCTGAAAATTTGTGAGCATATTTAATGTAAAGAGGTCATATTTTCATTGTTTAAGACCCTAAAATATATCCCATTCTAAAATTGAAGGTGTTATTCTCAGACTTTTGTTTGACTTTTAAAGATAACAATGAAAGCCAGGCTCAGTGGCACATGTCTATAATCCCAGTGACATAGAAGCCTAAGGCAGGAGGGTCACAAGTTCAAAACCAGAGCAGCCTATACAACTTAGCAAGACCCTATTTCAGAATAAAAACAGGGCTGAAAGTGCAGCTTAGTGGTAGAGCACTTGACTAGCATGTGGGAGGCCCTGGGTTCAACCCTCCAGTACTGGACAAAATAATAATAATAAAGATAACAATGAAGAAGAAAGTATCTTTTGAGGCTTAAATGAGTATCCCCCAAAGATCCATGGGTTAAAGGTTTGTTCCCCAACCTGTGGAACTACTGAGGGTGGTGCAAACTTTAACAGGTAGGGCCTAGTGGGAGGTCTTTAGGTCATTGGTAGCATGTCTTCAAAGGGGATTGTGGGCCACTGACCTCCTTTCTTGCTCTCTTTTTCTTCCCATCCATGAAATGAGTAGTTTTCCTCTGCAGTGCACTCCCTCCACAATGTGCTGCTTCACCACAGCCCCAAAGCAACAGGGCCAAGTGATCACAAACTAGAGCCTCTAAAAGTATGAGCCAAAACAAACTTTTACACAGTATAAGTTGACTATCTTATGTATTTATTATAGTAATGGAAAACCAACCGACAGTGCCAACCTGAAGGAAGACAGATTGCCCACACTGGCCCACCTGACACATGACGAATCTGCAACCTCTAGAAGGCTCAGGATACCTGGGCTTCTGGGTGACCTTGGGTACTTGTAAATTTACTTATTCCATTTCATTCTTACAGGAATATAAGTGGTACTGTCAAATAAAGTGAGAATCTAAATGATAAACATTCTGAAAACAACAATTTAGAAAATGAAATCTCTTCTTATTGAAAAATATTAATTTCCTAAGTAAAACTAAAAGTCACCTCTTCTTTCTCCCTCTTCATTTCCTTCTAGTGGGAGAAGCAGGAAGATAGTTCATTTATCTTCCATCTATTTATTCACTCATCAACTGATATTTTTAAGCACATATCATATACAAAGCACTGTGTTCCATGCCAAATATGAATGATAAATGAAATGGACATCATCCTTAACCTCAAGTATCTCAGAGTCTAATACGCTATAGAGACAAAAATGTCTATTCAAAGAATTATATAATTCATGTCTATGTGTCAAGTACAAGGATTATTTAAGCAAAACCTTGACAGAAATTTTTAACCTGCTTTGCAGATTCAGAAAGAACTGCCCTAAACAAGAGATATGTAGCCTGAGATTCAAAAGATGAATAGGAATTGGGTAAGTAACAAATGTCCCAGGCAGAGTAACCACTATCACAAAAGCCCTTGATGGGAATGTACACTGTGTCTTTGAAAAGGCAAAGTAGTCCAGCCTTGCTGAGTGTGGTGGGTGAGGGACAGAAGAAAGGATGGTTGCCTTAGGCTAAACCCACAGCTCCAGGCTTTGGTTTCCTTCTCTCCCTTGTATCAATCACCCCACATCATTTACTATGGGTTAATCTTGACTGTCCACATAATTGGATTGAGAATCACCTAGGATATTAGTAAAATACACTTCTGGGTGTGTCTGTTAAGGTATTTCCAGAGATCATTACATCAAAAGCGCTGTGGCCTCACAAATGGTTTAATATATTAATGGATTCAAAATTCAAATAGACTTTCTGGAGGCTGGGGCACTGTGGCAAGTGGGGTCTGGTTGGAGGAAATAGGTCATTAGGGGCATGTCCTTGGCCCTTTCCTATTACTGTTCTACTCTGCTTCCTGTCGTCTATAATGTGTGCTACCTATCATGCCCTCTGAAACCATGAGACGAAATAAATCTTTCCTCCTTTTAGATTATGTATATCAGGCATTCTCTCATAGTGACAAGAAAGCAAAGTTATCAAAGCCAACAAAGAATAAGTAGTTGGGTTAACATCAAAGTCACTGCTAAGTCTTAGGGACTTTTAATCTGGTTATATCATTTTGGGAGACAAAGGATAAGAATTAGGCCCAGTAGAACTCTGGGCTCTGTTCACAAAATTTTTTTTACATTTTTTCCCTTTATTGGTAAACGATTGTGGGGTACAGAGTAATATAGCATTTTCTTTTTCCATTATGCAATTATTATATCACTTTAGGTTACACTTTTATCAACTTATGAGGTTTATGGAATCTTTTGACTAAGATATGGTAAAACTCATATGCATATTTGGGTTATGTTCCCCTAATTTTCCCATGTACTCATAGAACATTCTTAAAAAGACAAGCACACCATTACCTCTTCATTACACACAATTATCTTCTGTTTCAGGAATAACAAATATATTAGTTATCAATGCTCCTGAATGCCAGCCTGGATATGGTTGTGGGCTATAATGCGATATGCCACCAAAACAAAGAAAAAAAGGCACAGTGGACTGTCCTTAAGAAACTTAAAATGAACAAGGGAAATATTGAGAGTAGAGTGCGGGCATGGCAGAAAGAATATGCCCTTTGGAGTCAGAGAGGCCTTAGCTGAATGCTGGCTCTATCATTGATGAATTTTGTGACCTTACACAATTTTATTTAACCTCTTTGAGCCACATTTATTAATTTGAAAAATGAAGATAATATCCACCTGTCTCCTCAAATGGCTGGGAAGATTGAATGAGGTAATATTTTCAGATTCTATGTATGTGTGTAAGGAGTCCATACAAGGGAAAGAGGTCCATGTGAGAAGGGAGATGGAGTGAAAAGATGAACCAAAATTGCTCCCTGAGTTTACAGACTTATGGGGCTATAGACACTTAGACAAACAAACCACTGTACAGAACATAAATTCAACAGCCCAGGAAGAGATGACGAGTGAATTAAAGAAGGGGCAGAGGTGATAGGGAGGGAAGAAAAGACTCAAGAGATATCTTATATAGTTTCAAATTATACAGCTTTGAAAAATGTGATAAAAATATTAATAGGTTTGTGTTTTAAACAATTTGAAATAATATGAATTCCATGAATATAAAAGGCATTAAGATGTGGTTTTCTTCAAAACAATCAGCTGAAATGAATGGAAGATTTTTTTTCAAACTAACATGTTAGGTGGTAAACAGAAATGTCTGCCTCACATAGTGTTAGTTTTCTGCACGTTTTCAGCTATGCATAGCCTTCAATAAATACAAGTTAACTTGCATTTTGGCTGGCAGTGGGAGGAATTAGTAATATATAGTAAATGAATAAGGAGCAAAGACATGATATAAGGGCAAGGAAGGCTAAAGGTTGACTTTTTGTTTCCTAGCCTCTGTGCCCTGGTGCCTGACAAAGCTGTTTAATAAGAGCACTTTGACCTGCTTCAGAAAGAACATTCCCATTGAAAAGTGGGCAAGGATGTGTTTAGCAACTGTATGTCAGGAATATTATGAGATTTGTGTGTCTCATCAGGAATTGGGCAAAAGGAAAAATTAAGCTCTCTCCAAACAAGAGATTTTTAAGATGAGCGTCTTCCCTGTACCTCAGTTGCTCGAATCCTCAATATGAATACCGTTCACTTGCATTGCAGATTCTCTCTATGAGATAAAATCTGTCAAAAGGCTGTGTCTTAGGTAGCGTGGAAGCCATAGGCATATGCTTTGAATAACATGTGCACAGCATGTATACAGTTAATACTCTATAATAACACAAGCTTATTATGCATTTAATATTGGCCAAGAGTATCTAATAATCACATCATCTCTATAAGGTAGTAATACAATTACTTCTATTTTTAGAGAGAAGAAACTGAGTTTGAGAATCGAAGCAACCTGCTTCAAAGTGTATTATGAAGTATTGAATGTGGCTCTTTCTGACCTTGGATCCAGTACTTCTTTCCACTAAGATACTCTTTCTTTAATTGAGTGTGCACTAAGCTTAATGCCAAGTGAAAAAAATTCCACGTGCACATCCAAGTGATTAAAAGGGAAAAAAAAGTAAAATAGAACCACCATCCTTGTAGATATAAAATTTTGACTTGATTCCTCTCATCTGCTCCAAATGAAGAGCTGACACGAGCTACCTTATTAACCTTGAACGACCCCAGAATGCATTTAGGACAGAAATATGGCTACTTAGCAGTCTTAAGAAGAATCCAACACCATGAAACATTTTTTGCCTTGTCTTTACAAAGTAGTCTTCTAAGTCTCTAAGAATCAAGGACATAATTCCTTGACATAAACCATCACTTGAAGAGAAAGGTTAAATAGCTGCCTAGCCCCTATGTTGATACCATCCATGGCTCTGGAAGCCTTTACTTTGTTTTAGATTCTAAGCACAGTATAGGATTGAACTCAGAGTTTTTTCTTCTTTATTCTTCTGTTTTTCTTTCTTTCTGTCTGTCTTTCTTTCTTTTTTCTTTTTTCTTTTTTCCTATTTCTACTTAATAGATAAGAAAAACTGAACACAGGAATATTCATTTGGCCTAAACCCAGAATCACAGACACACCTCAGATAAATAAAAATACAAGAGATATTAGAAAACCCAGTGTGTGATATAGACAGTCAGTGTTGAAAGATTCAGAGAAACCACCCATCCCTACCTGTCTGACTCTTTGCGCTGCAGAACCCTGCCCTCTATCTTGCACAGGTGGTTATCAGACTGCCCTAAAGCTGCTTATTTTCCTATTTCCCCACTGGACTGTGTCTTCGTCCATGTAGAGTCTCCATTATCTAGCAGAGTGTCTATCATAACGCCCAGCATGTCACAGCTCAGGAGGGGCTCAACATGACCCAGAAGGAAGAAGACACAGGAGAGGAAGAGAGGGATGGAAAATGCAAAAGAAGAAAAGGAGAAAGGAGAGAGGAAGAAGGAGAGGAAAGGATCTCCCTAAACAAGTGAGGGAGGAAAGGGAGGAAAGAAGAAAGGAGGGCATGTAGAGGAGGAAGAAGGAAAGAAGAAAGAGGAGGAGAGAAGAAGGGGAGGAAAGAAGGGAGAGAAAGGGACAGGGCTTTGGAGGAGCAGGAGAAAGCACTCCATCCATCTGTCATAATAATGAGTAAGGTTTGGAGGACATCATTTATAAAAAGTGCGGAAGGTCTGGTTGACATTGGCAGACAAGTTCTGGTTTGAGACAACACCGGAGTGGTGCCTGGAGTCTGTGGTCCCCACAGAAAAGAGTAAAGCTCTTTCCTAAAGCACTTTCCCAATTCAAGGCAGCATGGCCAGCCCTTCCCCTCCGGGGAGAGAAGAGGCCCAGAATCAGGAAAGACCCCTGGCCAAGACAAATGGAGTGGAAAAGGTGGACAAGGGAGACAGCCAGCAAGGAGATCCTCCTAGTCAGGCCAATTAAATTTCATTTCTCATGGACCTTCTACCACTGCCTTAAGAAAAACCTGGGTGCACAAAGCAGACACGGTGACCCTCATGGAAGAAAGAGTGTTAATTGTGTATCTTCAAGCTGTGGGGCTTCAGCATTGTAAATTGAAAAAGTAAACCTAATTTGAGGGGTATGTAAATGATAAACTGAACGAGGAATTAATATGTAGCTCTGTGAAAAACACAGCTCTCCTCCTCATTAGGAAGGCTGATTTTTCTGTAACCAGAGGAAAAATGAATTGTTGGAAGCTCCTTGAAACATGCAGCAGTGAATGCCTTTATATTAATGAGGGAAGTGATGTTGATGAATGGGCAGCCCAAAAGCAAGAAAGATGGTTTCCTCCCTTCTGTCTTCCTGCCAGCCTGGGAACAAGCAGCCTACTGAGGCCTCCAGCAGAATAGGAGCACAGTCCTCTGGGTCTGCTACTGGGTGGGGCCTGGGGAACCTGATCATGCTCCTTTCAATTATACTGGTAAACATGTCTAGGCTGGAACAAATTGGCCTCTGTGAATTAGGCTGCATTATTATAGAAATCCAGAGCCTGCAAGCCCCTCAGACCTTAATTGATTAGGATCTCTCTGTTGTAGCCCCCAGCTAGTCTAGGAAAAGATTTTCTGAAAGTTTAGCTAAATGACAATATTGATTTTTTTACCCTTTATACTTTCTTATACTCAACAGTCTTTTTTATTTACTTAGTATATCACATGTTCCCATAGCTCTATGACCAGCATTATGCAATATGTCCTTTAATAAAATCAAGCAAGGGACCACAATTCCCGTCTTATAGAATAGGAATCTAAATCACAGAGAGGCAAGTATCTTGACCAAGGAGTGAAGACATGGGTCATCCGCCTCCTAAACTAGAGGGGCTTCTCTTCAACAATGGCTCTAAACTAGCATCTGGCTGAGGAAAGAGTTTCTATTTAGCTTCGTCAGCCTCTGGGTCACACAAGCCAGGAGCCTCCCAAGAATGAAGGAAATGTATTCACTTGCCTTTTCTCCTGGAATATAACAAGGAAAGCAGCCTCCTCTTCCTGAGGCACCGTCTATGCACTGGCAATGCTTTCTTCCTCCCTGTACAACAGAAGGTTTGCTGCTGAGCATCAGAGGCCAGACTTCATATGCTGCCAAGCTCTGGGGATTTCCCTTATCCACAATTTCAGAAAGATTTTAAAAGACTGGTGTCCTCTACAGCTCATGGGTCATAGATTGCTGCAGTGGAGGAGTGTTCTAAACAAGCACTGGAGGCCCAGTTGGCACATGGGAACATCCTGTTTGGCTGAGCAACCAGCCTGCAGAGGAAAAGGGTTAGGAAGGGTTGAAGCTTATACACAACTTGATGGCCCATTTTAGAACAGAATGCCAAGGTACAAAAACAAATTTTGTAGGAAAGTGAATATTTATAAAGACAAAATATATCATTATGTAGATGTTAGAAAACTGCCAAAAACCACAGACATCATAAAAATCAAGACAAATGACATATTTGTATTAATTAACTGCCTACCATATATCTTGGTACATTTCCTACATTTTCAGCCACCTGTGCCAACAATTTTGCAACATCATTTCAAGACAGAAGAAAGAACCATAACTCAGTCTTTTCTGCAGGTCTATGCTCCACGGCCCACAGGCAACCAGTGCTAGGCACTATAGGATGCATTTGCAAAGCTGCTCCATTTCTGCACTGACATCCCCCTGCCAATACTAAGGAGGCCATCTTAGCAGATGACAAGAGCCTCCCAGAAGCCATCCTTCAACAGGAAGGCCAGCTATAACTTTCATCTACAAGAATGTGACTCTGATCCATAAAACCCAATTCACTGCAATTCCAATGCCCTTCCCTCTTAGCCAGATCCTAAAAATGTCTGTAGCTACTCCACCTCCAATCAAACAACAGGATGACTTTGGAGTAATAAGGGAGAAAGAAAGGGTGATCTTAGCTGATTATACTTAAAATATTTTGACCTTTCAAATTAAAACAATAATCATTTGGTCGTATTGATCAGAGCCTCCTCAGGTCTTTACAGGGTTTGTGCAAGCATGGAGTCTTAAACTCTGTTATCTTCATGGTAAAACCACTCCTGGGCCCTGATCTTAGGAGTGGGGAACAAAGAATAACCCACAAGGAAGGCTATTTCTAACTTATCTGGGGTTATCTAAAGCACATAGACTGGGATCACAGGTCAAATAGAAACTGACCCAGGGGTGTCTGGGTCAAGCAAAGTCTTCCTACAGTAGATTGCCTTCCTTACAGCAGAACTGGTGTAGGCCCCAAACCTGCAATTCACACTGTCTTCCAGGATCATTAGGTCCACTTGCCTCTCATATAACCACACTATTTCTAGGAAGGAGTAATCTGGCAGTGAAGATTCAGTATGTAAGTGAGTTAGCTTAAAATTTTAATCTGTTTGGTACCTGATGATCCCACTTGTGTATGTGTGTGTGTGTGTCTGTGTGTATGTAGAGTTGCATTTTCATGAGCCTCAATCTTATCAGTAGGCCTGACCTCTACATACAATAAGCCATTCCCCATATGAACATGTAATACAACATAAAGGTATACTATTAAAACAGAATGAAGCCGAACATAGTGGCACGTATTTATATTCCCAACATTCAGGAGGCTGAAGCAGGAGGATCAACATGAGTTTGAGGCCAGCCTGAGCTGCATAGCTAGTTCCAGGCCAGTCTGGGCTACACAGTGAGAACCTGTCTCTAAAAAACCAAACCAAACCAAAGAAAACAAAACAAAGCAAGGCAAAGCAAAACAAAACAAAAACAGAATGCAATGATCCTATCAGGTACACAGAGGCACTTTAGTATTCTCAATCTACCCTATCGCATCTCCATGAATTTGTTATTTCTGTGAAAGGCAAGGGGTTTGACTAGATGGATATCTATGGATGTATTTCTCTTTTATTTCTGTCTTTATTTAATTCACTGGTTCTCACTTGGTGTACAAGGAAAACATAAATGTGCAGAAAGGGTTATACATTTTAAAACCTTGCATATTTTAATTTATGAGTAGTAAAGATTTTATTGTATAATTTTCTTCTTTGATTTTTAAACCTGACACCCCTGCATAAGATACAGCTTCACAGTATTTTTGTTTATTAAATTAGGAAAGTAAATAATTTTCTTTTTAATAAATAATTATATGATAGACTGTGGTTCTATAACTTGGGGATGGGAAAGAGGAAAGTGAAAACAAAAGTGTGCAGCATTCTAATAAACCTCTCTAGACACAAGAGGAAATTACATCTCTAATCTTAAAATCTGATTAAATATGAGGGTTGGTGAGGAACTGTCATATAATCTTGGGTAATGCTTAAAAGGAGGGCTTCTAAGCTCCACATCATAGGGCTTTTAATTGGGATTCTATATTTCTCATAAATATGAAACTGCATATCATTCAAGGAAATTACATTTGGTTATAAACATTGAAAAGATGAGAGTTTTTTTTTTTTTAATATCTGTGCCATCCAAATGGGAATGAAAATAAAGAATTTTAAGCTGGAACAGCTAAGAAGGATGCAATGGGAACCATAGAAACTAAGTATTTACCAAGCTGTCTGGTCAAATCCCACTAAAGGCAACTCTAAGAAACCACTCTCTACTTCCCATTTCTCCCTTCCATTTCTGGAAGGTATTAGATGTAAGTTTCCTTTACTCATTGCTATGAATTCTTCTTTTTTCATGGGATATTTAGATACTTTTGAAGACTCATATGTAGTCATTCTCCTTACCTTTTGATGATTAGTTTCAAACATGATTTTCTTCATTCATTCATCAACAACTATTTACTTACCACCTACTGTGTAGCACATGCTATGCTAGGCATTATTGATACGCCCGTGAGCAAAACTCAGTGCTGCCCTATTATGTTAAATCATATGCCACTGCCACAGCATAAGGCATAAATGATCAGTGGTGAACAGCCTCACATGTTTCAACCTAATGTTGTGAAGACAGAAAAGCAATTGATAAAAATGTCTGTACTGTTTTAGAACTTCTTCTGAGATAATAGCCCTTTATATTATTGCCCCTTAGATTCACCACCCCAGGTTGACTCCTATTTACATCCTGTCCCAGCCTTAAAAACTGAAGCTCAGGGATCCTATAAGGCAGAAAGTGGCCTTAAGAAGAAGCTGTATTTGGTGAATTTCCTTCCCTCTTGCTTCTGCTTTCACTCAGTTTTTAGCCTACAATGAATCCTAACTTTCTCATCAGCTCCATGATGGATTTCAATACCATTTATCATTCTGTGATAAAGATTTTCAGTTATTTTTAACAGAAGGTTTGATGAAAGATGGGCTTACTAATATCTGAAATAAAGTAAGTCTTTTGTGAGTATTAGAAACCTTTTCATTATCCTATTACTTTCATGGGCTGGCATTTAGCTCAGTTGGTAGAGCTCTGCACTGCAGTCACTGAGGTCTGGAGTTCAATTTCCAGCACCGCAAAAATGGGAGAAGGGCCTGGCAATCCACTCTCAAGGAAATCCCGAAACAGTCAGCCATTGAAAACCCTATGACGGTTACTGAGCCACATACCAACACGACTGCACCTAACAACAACAACAACTACTCTCATTATAAAGATGCCAGATAAACTAGAATCTGTTCAGTTTTGATGGTCTGGGTTTTTAGCGTGGAGTTTCTTCTACAAGAATTATGGACACAGAGTTTTCCTGAGAAATTTTAGGTCTTGCTATGGCCCTTTGAGGAATTGATGGGATACCAATAGAGATGTTTCAACAAACAGATGCAGCACTGGAGGTGTTAACAGGTTTATGCCAACAGATTTGGAAAACAGCTACTTGGCCAACTGACTGGAGGAGATCCATATTTGTGCCTATTCCCAAAAAAGGGGATCCAACTGAATGTGCAAACTATTGGACAATATCATTAATATCGCACACAAGCAAAATTCTACTAAAGATCATTCAGAAGCGACTGCAGCAGTATATAGACAGGGAATTACCGGAAAATCAAGTGGGATTCAGAAGAGGGCAGGGAACCAGGGACATTATTGCTGATGTCAGGTGGATATTAGCTGAAAGCAGAGAATATAAAAAAGATGTCTATCTATGTTTTATTGACTACGCAAAGGCATTTGATTGTGTGGATCATAACAAATTATGGATAACACTTCGGAAAGTGGAAATAACAGAACACCTAATCGTGCTCATGAGAAATCTGTACATGAACCAGGAGGCAGTTGTTCGAATAGAACAAGGAAACACTTCAGGGTTTAAAGTTGAGAAAGGTGTGCATCAGGGCTATGTACTTTCACCCTATCTCTTCAATTTATATGCTGAGCAAATAATCCAAGAAGCTGGACTTTATGAGGAAGAACATGGCATCAAGATTGGAGGAAGACTCATTAACAACCTGCATTATGCAGATGACACAACTCTGCTTGCTGAAAGTGAAGAGGATTTAAAACATTTACTGATGAAGATCAAATATCATAGCCTTCAATATGGGTTATGACTAAACATCAACAAAACAAAAATCCTTATGACTGGGTCAGCACACAACTTCACAATAAATGGAGAAAAGATTGAGGTTGTCCAAGATTTTGCTTTGCTTGGCTCTATAATCAACACCCATGGAAGCAGCAGTCAAGAAATCAAAAGATGCATTGCTCTAGGAAAAGCTGTGGCAAAAGATCTCTTTAGAGTATTGAAAAGCAAAGATGTCACATTGAAGACGAAGTTGTGTCTGATTCATGCCATGGTATTTTCAGTTGCATCATATGATTGTGAAAGCTGGACATTGAACAAAGGAGACAGGAAAAGGATTGATGCCTTTGAATTGTGGTGCTGGAGACATCTATTGAATATACCATGGACTGCCAAAAGAACCAACAAATCTGTCCTAGAAGAAGTGCACCCAGAGTGCTCCTTGGAAGCAAGAATGGCCAAACTGTGTCTTACATATTTCGGACATGTAGTCAGGAGAGATCAATCCCTGGAGAAGGATATCATGTTTGGGAGAGTGGCAGGTCAACGCAAAAGAGGAAAACCCTCCACCAGATGGATTGACACAGTGTCTGCAACAATGGGCTTAAACATAAATAAGATCTTTTGCCTGCCACAGAATCGGCAAGTGTTTCGATCTGCTGTACATAGGGTAGGTATGAGTTGGACTCGACTCGACGGCACCTAACAACAACAACAACATGGCCCTTTGAGGGAGAAGGACCCAGAAACCCACTCCCAAAAACCAATCAGCCATTGAAAACCCTATGAATAGCAAAGAAGCAGTAACAATAGTGTTTCACCTGTTGTACATACGGTTATTATGAGTTGGACACCAACTCAAAGGCACCTAACAACAACAACATGGCCCGTTGATACATAAATCTCTATGACCTTCCTAAGGGTTACCCACACCCATGTATTCCTGGGAGAATCCCTCTGTTGCAAAGAGGAAAGAGAAATTGGGGCTTCTCAGAGCTAACAGCTACTTAGAATGTCCTGCAGCAGTGGGGAAGTGGAAGAAAGCCCTGGAGCTGTAGGAGAGAGGCTGTCCTTTACCAGCTAAAAGCTTTGATATACTGATAACCTAAAGAGCATGAGTTTCTCACAAATACAATGAGGACAAGGTCCTCTGTCCCACCTATTGTTAAATGAGAGAACATACAGTAAAAGTGATTTTAAACCCTAAATACGCAGGAGAACAATTTTCAAAGTGGGGAAATAAAATTTGAAGGAAAAGCAAAGAAGTTATTCATCCCAAGAAGTAAGGGCAAAGTCCCCAGATGGCTAGACAAATGATTTCTAGACAATTGGGGAAGGGAAGATTGGTGAACTGGTCCTTGAATGAAACAAGAACACAGAACTTCTATTTATACACTACAGATGTTTTAGCGTTTCCAAGGTGCCATAGCAAAGTGGGAACATGCCAAACAGAGAGCACACTGGTTTGAAAAACAAAACATCTGGAGTTCACATCCTTCCCCACCCTAAGCAGGCTAAATCTAGGCAAATTATACCACTTAGGACCGCTGTTCTCCTCTGCTCACAGGTGATAAAAGTTCAAGTAGATTAAGCACACTCAATTCACAAAGTATCTGAATATAAAAGGAGCTTCACAGATGTCAATTCCTTCTCCTATTGTATATTTATCACATATCATCTTCATAATCCTTTTGTTACTCACATCTTAAAGCTGAAGAAACTGACCTGCCCAAGGAAACATATGCATGTAGCAAAACTAAGACACAAACATAGTTTAGTTCTAATACTGACTCCAGGTGTTTCTACCACACTACTATTGCCTTCCCTGTAATAGACCAGCACTGTGTCGCTGAGATGAGGTAAGGTTTTAAATAGAGTACCCAGATGTCACTCTCCTGGAGAAAATAGAGATATATAGGCTGCCAGAGAGTGCTATCCAGGTACTTAGATGAGCTACCACTTGGCTCAAAAAGTTGCAAACAATGG
>VMDO01028816.1:0-23416 GCA_007922755.1 Pedetes capensis
CACAATTTCCTTATCCACTCATCTATTATAGACACCCAGTTTGATTCTATATCTTTGCTATTGTGAATAACACTACATAAACATGAGCAAGCAGGTATATTGACTTATTATTTTGGATATATACCCAGTAGTAGTATAGCTGGGTCATATAGTAGTTCTTTTTTATTATTATTTATAAATGTTGGTGGGGTACAAAGTAGTAAGACTTTTCCTATCTTCATGATGCAATTGTTATGTTACTTCTGCTTACACATTCTTCAACTTGCATGTTTTACAGAACCATATTCCCCATGTATTAATACAGTTGCATCACATATTTTGAGATTTTCCTCTCCCCTTTTCCCTCTATACTTTATTTCCACTCCCCCTTCTCCATTCCCCAACCTCCACTCCCACCCACTTATCCTATTCCCCTTCTTTCAACTTTATGTTTTCCCTCCTTAGATAAGTATGAATGTTCATTTTTATGTCTTCATATGTGGTTTTATTTATTTATCTATTTATTTGTGTATTTATTCTTACTTTAAGTTAGATTTAGCTCCCATATATGAGTGAGAAATATGATATTTCTGTTTGGGGGGCTGAGTTATGTCCCTTAAGATGATGTTCTCCAGTGCCATCCATTTTGCTGCAAATGACATTATTTCATTCTTCTTAGTTGCTGGGTAATATTCCATTGTGTAAACACACCACAGTTTTTCACTCTGTTCCTCCAATGATAGACATCTTGGTTAATTCAATAGCCTTATGATTGTGAAGAGTGTTGCATTAAATATGGAGGTGCAGTTGTCCCTCTGGTATGACAACATATTCCTATAGATATATTTCCAGGAGTAGTATAGCTGGTTCATATGGCAGATCTATTTTTAGTTTTCTAAGATACTTCCATATTGATTTCCAATGTGGCTAAATTAATTTACAGGAGAGAGTGGACAACTTTGTCTTGTTCCTGATCTTAGAGGGAATGGTTTCAGTTTTTCCCCATTTAATATGATGTTGGATGTGGGTTTGTCACAGATGCTCTTTATGATGTTGAAATAAGTTCCTTCTATTTCAAGTCTCTTAAGTAATTTAAACATGAAAAGGTGTTGCACTTTGTTGAAGGCTTTTTCAGCATCAAATGACATAATCACATGGTTTCTGTCTGCAAGTCTCTTGATATGTTGAATTACATTAATTGATTTTCGTATGTTGAACCAATCTTGCATCTGTGGAATGAAGCCTATCTGGCCACAGTATATGATATTTTTTATGTGTTGCTGAATTCGGTTTGCCAGCATTTTGTAGAGGACTTTTACATCAATGTTCATCAGTGACATTGGTCTATAGTTCTCTTTATTTGAAGAGTCTTTGTCTAGTGTTGGTATCAGAGTAATATTGGCTTCATAGGATGAATTTGGAAGTGTCCCTTCTTTTTCTCTGTGATGAAATTTGAGAATAGGTATCAATTCTTCTTTGAATGTTTGATAGAATTTAGCTGTGAGCCCATCAGGTCCTAGACCAGTTCTTCATTTCATTAATCCTTTGTGTTATCTTTTTAGTTTCTAATTGATATATTTCTGCCTTAATCTTAATTATTTCTTTTTGTATACCCCTTTTGGAGTTGACTTGTTGATAGCCTTCTAGGGCCTTAAGGTATATGATTAAGTCATTTAATTGGGCATTCCCTAACTTATTGATGAAGGAAATCATGGCTATGAACTTCCCTCTTAGAACTCCCTTTGATGTATCCCATAAATTTTGGTAGGATGTATTTTCATTTTCATCAGGTTGTAAAATTTTTTAAATTTCTCCTCTAATTTCTTCAATGACCTATTGATCATTCAGAAGTGTGTTATTTAGCTTCCATGAATTTGTAAGATTACTGAGATATTTCTTGCTTTTGAGTTCTAGTTTTATACCATTGTCTGATAAGGCATAAAGGATGATTTCACTTTTTATATTTGTTGAGGTCATTTTTGTGGACTAAAATGTGATGTGGTCTGTTTTAGAAAAAGTTCCATGTGGTGTTGAGAAGAATGTGTATTCCACATCTGCTGGATGGAATATGCTGTAGACATCTATAAGTTTCAGTTGGTCTACGGTGCTGTTTAAGTCCTTTGCTTCTCTGCTAATTTTTTGCTTTGATAACCTCTCTTAAAGATAGTGAAGTATGGAAATCTCCCATAATTATTGTGCCTAGTCTGATATGTTCCTTGATCTAAAATAAAATTTGTTTATGAAGGTAGGTGCACCTATATTTAGTGAATAAATATTAAGTATTGTTATGTGTTCCTGGTTGACTGTTCCTTTTACTAATATGTAGTAACCATCATTGTCTCTTCTGATTAGTTTGGGCTTGAAGTCTAAATTGTCTGAAATTAATATCACTATTCCTGCTTACTTTTATTTCCTACCTGCCTGGGATATTGTTTTCCAACCTTTGATTTTCAGACTTTTATGATATTTGAGGATGTGGTGAGTTTCTTGAATCCCACAAATTGAGAGTTTTTGTTTTGTAATCCAGTTAGTCAGTGTCTCTTGATGGATGAGTTGAGACCCTTTACATTTAGAATAATTACTGAGAGGAGCTTATTATTCTGGTCCAATTTGGCCTTTCCTTCTATTTTTTCACTCCTATTTTGAGTGTTGTATTTTTGAGTTTCCCTCACAGCTCTTATTCCTTACTTGGATCTTGCATTTGGGGTTGTCTCTCAACTCCCATATGCTGTGTTTCACTTAGGATCTTCTGCAGTGCTGGTGTGGTGGTTGAAAATTATTTAACCATAGCAATGTTATGGAATGTCTTGAATTCCATCTATTTTAAAAGATAGCTTCACTGGGTAATATAAGTGTGGTTAGGTAGTATAATTGTAGTAGGTAGTATAATTGTTGTATTTCAGGGCTTTGTTGATGTTTGACTACTCTTTCCTTGCTTTTAATGTTGTTTTTTGAGAAGTCAGGTGTTATTCTGAAGGTTTTGCCTTTATAAGTGAGTTGGTGCTTCTCTCTTGCTACTTTTAGGATAGCTTCTTTGGTCTCTAGATTTAGCATTCCCATTATAATGTGTCATGAAGAGGATCTGCTTTGGTCTACTCTATTTGGAGTTTTAGATGTTTCAGTTGTATAGGTATCTACATCTTCCCTTAGTTTTGGGATGTTTTCACCTATTGTCTCATTGAATAGATTTCTTAACCCTCTAGTGGAATTTTTAGCTCCCTAATGTACCACCTGAATTCACATGTTGTCCCTCTTCATTTTATCAAAAACCTCCTAACGTATTGATCATATTGCCTCTTTTTTCTTTCTTGCTTGTTTGCTTGCTTTCTTGCTTTCTTTATTTCCTGTATCTTTCTTTCTTTCTTGGTATCCAAATGGATAAGAGCCTCAGCTCTTTCTTCAGTGTCAGACATGCTGTTCTGTGTTTATCCAGTCTGGGTACTGAAGATTCAACTCTAATATTCAGTTGTTTGGCTTTGATATTTATTTCCAGCACTTCTGTTTGATTCACTATCTCACTTCATTCACTATCTCATTTTCTTTGCTAAATTTTTCTTCTCAGTGGGATAATTTCTGTCCATTGTTTCAATTGCTCTCATTGTGGTGTCCCTGAGATCTTTCAACATATTTATCAGTAGGCTTCTAATTTTTTTCTGGCATCTTCAAGATCTCAGTTACTTTGAAATTGTCCATTGAAGGGGTTTGTTCTAATGGTGCTTCCCATCAGACCTGAACTTTCATGATTTTGTGTGTTTTCCTGTTGGGGTTTTCATCTTATTTGGTCTGGGTGCAAAATCTAGCCAATACAACAGTGTTAGAAGTCTAGATTCAATTTGAAAAACAAACTGGCAGGTATTTGTTGATAAACAAAACCTCAGAATCACTCAGCCCACACATACACAGAGAGAGAGAGAGAGAGAGAGAGAGAGAGAGAGAGAGGTGCAAAAACAAACAAAAGGGTATTGCTCAAAATAATAATAAAACATCATTCAAACACTGCAAGAAGCACACATTGCAAAAACTGAACCCCAGAAACTTTCAATTTCCTCTAAAAATAGAAAAGAAAAAGAAAATACTGCTGTAAATAATATTTAAAAATCAAACATGCAGAACAGTACACATTGCAGAGGCTGAACCCCAGAACTGTTCAACTCACTCAGAGAAAGAAAAAAATAGAAAAAAGAACGTATTGATCAAAGTAATGATAAAAAATCGATCAAACACAGAGCAATACATATTGCAAAGACAGAACCCCAGGCCTATTCAATTCCCTCTCAGAAGGGAAAAGGATGAGAGGGAAGAAAAAGATAAAAATACTGCTAAGAACAATAATAAAATATCAATCAAACACACATAGCAGAGTACACATTGCAAAACCAGAACCCCAAAAGTGTTCAACTTACTCAGAGAAAGAAAACAGAAAACAAATTGCAACAAAAACAAAAGTATTGACAAAAATAATTTTAAAAAATCAATAAAACACAAAGGCCAGTACACACTGCAAAAGCCAAATCCTAGAATAACTCAGTTCTCTCAGAGAAAAAAGAAAAAATAAAAAATGAAAAAACAGAAAAAAGAAAAAATTGCTGATGAAAATTGTGATTAAAAAATCAATCAGACACATATAGCAGTTCACATTGCAAAAGCAGAAGCCCAGATTTGTTCAACTCACTCAGGGAAAGAACAAAAAGTACTGCTACTACTACTACCACTAATAATAATAATTAATAATAATAATAATCAGTCAAACACAAAGAACAGTACACATTGCTAATGCAGAATGCCAGAACCATTCAACTCATTCAGAGAAAGAAAACATAAAGCAAATCAAAAAAAGCAAATAAAAAAATCAATCAAAATAATAAAAAATCAATCAAACACACCAAGCAGAACACTGCAATAGCCAAATCCAAGAACTGTTCAATTCCCTGAGAAAAAATCAAAAAGGAAAAAAGAAAACAATTACTAATAAAAACAATATAAAAATATCAATCAAACACACAGATCTGTTCACATTGCAAAAGCAGAACCCCAGATGCATTCAACTTAGTCGGGGAAAGAATAAAAAAAACATTGATCAAAATCATAATAAAAAATCAATCAAACTCCAAGAGCACTACACAGTGCAAAACAGAACCCCAACACCATTCAATTCCCTCAGAAAAATGAAAGAAAAGGAAAGAATAAATTTTGATAAAAAAACAATAAAAACTCAATCAAATACACAGGACATTTCCCTGATGGCAAAAGATGTTGAAGATTTTTTCATGTGATTGTTGACCATTTGTATTTCTTCTTTTGAGGAGTCTATGTTCAGTTCTTTCTCCATTTTTTATTGGATATTTTGTTTTTGGTATTTAATTTTTTGAGTGAGGCTGAGGTTTAGCTCAGTTGGGAGAGTGCCGCTCTGTGCTGTGGCTAGTGGTTCAATCTGAATAGCAAGCAGTAGGGACAGTGGACACCCATGTCCTTTTCCTAATTTTAGGGGAAATGTTTCCAGGTTTCCCCATTTAGTATGATGTTGGCTGTAGGTTTTTGTGTATTGCCTTTATTATGCTGAGTATGTTTCTTCAATTCCTAGTTTCTTCAAGGCTTTTATCAAAAAAGGATGTTGGACTTTATCAAAATCCTTTTTTTTTTTTTTACATCTACTAATAGGATCATATGGCTTCTGTTTCTGAGTCTGTTTATCTGCTGTATTGCATCTTTGGAACGAAAACAACTTGATCATAGTGTATAATCTTTTCACTGTGTTGTTGAAGTCAATTTGCAAGTATTTTATTAAGGATTTTTGCCTGTAGGTTCAACAGGAAAATTCATCTGTAGTTCTCCTTTTTTGATACATCCTTATCTGGCTTTGCTATCTAGATAATACTGGCTTCATAGAATGCGTATGATAGTGTTTCTTCCATCTTATTTTATGGAAGAGCTTGAGAAGCATTGGTGTTAATTCTTTGTTAAAAGTCTTAACAGAATTCATCAGTGAATCTATCTGGTCCTGGCTTTTCTTTGTTGGGAGAATATTCCTTCTTCAACCTGTTTGTTCCACATCTGTTTAAGTTGTTTATCTTTTTGACTTAGTTTTGGCAGGCCATTTGTGTCTATGAATTTATCT
Source organism: Pedetes capensis (assembly GCA_007922755.1). Taxonomy (NCBI): domain Eukaryota; kingdom Metazoa; phylum Chordata; class Mammalia; order Rodentia; family Pedetidae; genus Pedetes; species Pedetes capensis. The sequence goes on from VMDO01028816.1 coordinate 6,095, forward strand.
ATCTCTTCTAAGTTGTCGTTTTTGGAATATAATTTTTCAAAGTGTTCCCTAATGATTCTCTGGATTTTATTAGTATCTATTATAATGTTCCCTTTTTCATCTTTAATTTTCTTAATTTAAGTCTTCTCTCTCTTTCCTTTTGTTAGTTTGGCTAAGGATTTGTCAATCCAATTTGTCTTGTTTGTCTTTTTGAAGAAATATCTGTCTCATCAATTCTTTTCCATTAATTTCTTCTCTGATCTTTATTATTTCTTTATGTCTACTGGGTTTGAATTTTGTTTGTTTTTCCTTTTCTAAGAACTTGAGTTGCATAATTAAGTCATTTTACCTGCACCTGATTTTTTAAATGTAGGCACTCATAGCTATAAACTTCCCTCTAAGCATTGTTTTTTCTATCTCCCAAAGGTTCTGGTAGGGTGTGTTTTCATTTTCATTAGATTCTAAGAATTTTTTATTTCTTATCTGATTTATTCAAGTATCAATTGATCATTTAAAGGTGTATTGTCTATTCTCCATATATTCATATAGTTTCTGTAATTTCTCTTCCTGTTTATTTCTAGTTTTATGCCATTATGGTCGGTTGTTGTTGTTGTTGTTGTTGTTGTTGTTGTTGTTGTTGTTAGGTGCACTCAAGTCGGTGTCCAACTCATAGCAACTCTATGTGCAACAGGTGAGACAGTATTGTCATGCTTCTCTACTATCCATAAGATGCTCAATGGCTCATTGTTTTTTGGGAGTGGGTTACCAGGTCCATCTCCCCAAGCACCTGGTGTTCCCAAACAGTCTCCCATCCAAGTTAGTACTCAACCCTGCTTAGCTTCTGAGATCTGACAGGATCTGATGCCACAGTGGTATGACTGCAGGCTGGCTTGTCAAGTTCTTCCTGGGGTTTCTCTCAATCTCTCTCTCTCTCACTCCCTCTCTTGGTCTCTCTCTCTCTCTCTCTCTCTCTCTCTCTCTCTCTCTCTCTCTCTACATATATACATATATATATATATATATATATATATATATATATATATATATATATCTGTATTGTGGGTGGAAGCAAGAGGCGGGTGCCCTGAAGTTGCACCTGGTGGCAAGGCTGTGGCCACAGAACAGAGCGTCACACACAGGATAGAAGGACAAGTTTATTTACAAAGGAGGGGAAAAGAATGGAGGATTAGGGAGAGGGGAAAGGGGAGTTGGAGAAGGTAAGCACTCAGCTACTGTGTCTGCCACTGGGGCAGAGCCTCTGGGTGTTGTTGCTCTTTCAGCTCACAGATTTCACCACTTATGTGCTTGACTCCCAGAGTCTTGCCTCACAAAGCTGTAGGTCTGTGTAGGATATCCAGCATTGTAGAGGTCAGGGTTGGATAGAGGTGGCAAGTGGGTTGAAGTATGATGAAGGTAGGTTGGAGGAAGGCTGAAGGCTAGGCTAAGCAGATGAGTAAATGGGCCTTAGTCTCCTAAGGAACCGCAAGGACCCGGTGAGCTTATCTTGGATGGTGTTCAGAATGGCTGCTGAACTCTGAGCTCCAGAGTTTATATGGCCTGATAGCCAGCCAATCAGGGGAACAAGGTTGGATCAGAAATGACCAATGGGGTGCCAGGGGGCCTTTAGATGCTACCATACCATGGGGGCTATCTTGGCCCACTGGATGGGAGGAGGGAAGAGTGAGATACCTGGAAGTATAGCAAAAGTGACCCGTTGCTATCTTGCCCCACAGGATTCCAAGTAGGCTAGATAAGCTCCTGGGACTGGCCATGTTTGGGGTACTCTCTGGCTTATATATGGGATCAAGAAAAACAAGTCAAATCTAGATAGCCTTTCAGGCTGCCTGGAGTTTTGTTTTGGTTTGTTGTTTGTTCATTTTTTGTTTTTGTTTCTGGCATCCTAGCTCTACCACTGAGCTGCATCCTGAAGTGCCATTTTAATTATTTTATTTTGTATTTTGAGACAAGGTCTATTCTAAGTTGTGCAGGCTGCCTCTGGGCTTGAACTTGCACCATCCTCCCTCATCCTCTCAAATCCCTCTGGTAATAGGTGTGTGCTATGGCATTCTAGCCTTTCAGGCTACATTTAAAAGAGAAATAGTCCTTCAAGATTTGTATTATTTAAAATTAAAGTGTTTATTTGGCCCTATTTTCTCTCTTCAAGTCACAGAGGCATTTAGCAACCAAACATCTCAATAGTAGAGAGCTTATATCAATGTTTTCTTTGTTCTATCTAGTTAGCTACTATCAGAAAGGCTTCCTTTCCACTCTTTGCCATTTCTAAAATTCAAAGTATGAGGATTTCTAGGCACCACACACTACTGGACCAGCTTTGGAAGCTAAGCAAAGAATCTAGTCAGTCCTCAGGATCATGGAGGAAAAATTCTGCCAAGAGCCACTCCATCCTGGAGTTTTCACTTGGCTTCCATGATTCTACAGGAAGTTTAGACCTCCTTTAAACCCCAGGCCCTGTGAACACACATGAAATAGTCATTGTTTGTTCTAATAAGACTTAGAGCTTCAGACTGTCAGCTGCTCAGGAGCATACTATTTGAATGCTAAGCAAACATGTAGTATTTGACCCCATCAGACCTCTGACACTATTTGGACCCCAGTTTGGTTAGGCTTCTTGAACCAAAAACAATCAGACCATTAAAGTATGTCCTTTGTGTCATTTTCAGTCCTTGGGTTAAAGCCAACATTCCAGACTATTGTGTACTCATTTGATCTCTGCTTTGCTTTCCTTATTTATCTTCTCTAAGTCTTTCTCCCAACTTCAACTCACAGGCAACTTCAACATTCACGTGTATTACCTATCCAATAATGGAACCTCAAAGTTCTGTCCATCCTAACCTATAGTAATCTTTTAAGTCCACACCCTTCTTCTTCTTCCTAATCCTTTTATTTCATTGTACTCACATTTTTTGCATTTCTAAAATTAGAGTACAATATAATGGGTTTCAAAATGGCATTTTCATACAATACTGTCACTTTGCTCTTATTCACCCCTTTTTTATCCCCTTGTTTCTCCCTCCCCTTTACCATGCCCCACTCATGGTCTCTCTTTTATGTTCAATTGTCACATGTATTTGTTTTGTTTTGCTTTGTTTTGTGGTCTAGCTTTTGTATATGAAAGAGAGCAGAGGGTATTTGTCTTTCTGAGATTAGCTCACTTCAATTATTATGATAATATCCAGTTCTATCTATTTACATGAAAATGACATAATTTCATTCTTCTTCTGAACAAAATTCCATAGTGTAGATTTACAACATTTTCTTTATCTATTCATCTGTTGATGGACATCTAGACTGGTTCCTCTGCATCTATGATTTATGAACAGTCCTTGTTCTAGATGTTCTTCTATTACCTAGTTTGAGTACGTTACCTGTATGCTACTGAAATGCTCTCATTCACATTCTCTCCTCCATCTTTGTTAACTTCGCTTTCTTATTTTCCATCTCCTAATCTTTCTCGGGCTGGAATTTAGCTCAGTTGGTAGAGTGCTGTGCTGCAGTCTCTGAGGTCCCCAGTTCAATTCCCAGCACCACAAAAATGGGAAAAGGGCCTGGCAATCCTCTCCCAAGGCAATCCCAAAACAGTCAGCCATTGAAAACCCTATGAGGGTCGCCATGAGTCGGATACCAACTCAATTGGCCCTAACAACAACAACAACATACCCTATTTGTCAAATAACCTCAGAACCTTCCATGAAAGCCTGGCCTGTAAAAAAGCATACTAAGTATTTATCAAATATACGAAATGAATAAGAAAGCAAATTCTTTGCATTTACATATAAACTGGAAGTAAGAACCATAAAATTAAATAATAAGGCATATAAGATATTCTTTTTCTCAAGATCAATCATTGATGCAAACTGTGCCTTCATGTGTATTACATTTCCTTGCTCAAAGTCTACAGGTAACCACAGTATCAGAGTAGCAGTGACTCCATGCAGTCATAATGCACATTGCTGATATATAAATAAGGTACCCAGTTAACAGTACTGGCTGTGATTTCCACAAAGTCTCCCTGAAATTGTCAAACAATGAAAGTTAATTTCATTTGCTCTATGTATACCATATGCAACTTAAATGTCCATCAACAGATGAGTGAATAAATAAAATGTGGTACACAAACACAACAGCATATTATTCAGCTTTTAAAAAGAGAAAACTCTATCATAAACTACAACTTGGAGGTACCTTGAAGTCAGTATAAACCAGTCACCAAAAAAAATACTTATTGGATTCCACTTATATAAGGTACTAAAGTAGTCAAACTCTTAGAAACATAATGTAGAATGGTGGTTTCCAGAAGCAGAGAAGAGAAGAAAGTTCTTCAATGAATAAGTAGTTTCAGCTTTTCACGATGAAAATGTTCTAGAGATTTGTTATATAGTTAACAGTATTGGACTGTATATGTAAACGTGGTTAATATGACAAATTTTGTTACATGTTTTGCCACAATAAAAAGTGAATAAAGCAATTATACAAATGCACAGACAGTGACTATTGGTCTTTCTATAGTGCCACATCTGCCTCGCCTTTCAATGAAGTCTACCTTTAACTTCATTCCCACTTCTACTAAAAGGGTGGTACTGATCTCTTCTGATTTTTTGTTTTCATATTAATTGGTACTTACTTCTATCACAATTCTTATTGGGCATATATTTGGTATGTCTGTCTCTCAGGACAGACTGTAAAGTCCTTGAAGGGCAGAGACAATCTTACAGTCACTTAGTGTCTCCAAAAGCTAGCATACTCATTACTAAATTTATCTCAATAAGTTTCTGTTAAATAAAAAAATTTTCACTTTTTCGGTAAAATGAAGTTTGAAGTATAAGTAGCCAAGCTGATATTGAAGTTTATACCTACTAAGATCCTTCCAACGTAGGTTTTCAATCATGGAAAAAGATACAACATCACTTTAGCAAATTCTTTATCATGAAAGATATGTATATTTTCAATATATATCAAAGTACAAGAAGCAGAAAGAGAGGAGAGGAGGGGCAGGAACAAGATAACCTACAAAGATCTTCCCCCAGTAATCTACTTTCTTGAGCTAGATCTTGCCTCCTATAATTTCCAGAGCTTCTCAAAATAGTTCCTGCAGCTGGGACTGAGCTCCCCACAAATGAGCCTTTTGGGGGGGACACTTCACATACAAATCCTAACAGTAGGAATCAGTAATATGATGAAAGAAGTAAGATATGTAAACAGGGCAAGTGCTTATTATAAAGTATGAGCACCATATGTATTCCATCTATGCAACATGGCAGCCACACAGGCAAACAGCTGAAGAGTGTTCCAGTAATGTGAAATACAAAGTGTAAAGCCCCAGAGAATAGATAATTGTGCAATATTTGAAAAGCATTATGTAGAAAAATAACTAAGAAGCATTAGAAAATGAGGTTGAAGGGTTATTTAGGAGACAGATCATGCAGATATTTGTAAGTAATTGTAAAACATTTAGCTTTAGTCTTAATATTATTGGGAGCCTGTAGATGGTAAGAGCAAGAGACAGATACAATCAGGTACAGGAACTGGAAGATCAGTCAGGAGACAGGTGTACAATGAAGAGACAGTGGTGGCTTTAGTTGTAAGAGATGATAACTAGGCAGCTTTGGAATATCATTTACTAATTGGCTGAGGTTAGAACATCAAAGAAAGAAAGGAATAAGCGATGATTCCTGGAGTTTATAGCAACTCGGCAAATTAAATGTCATTTTCTGGGATGGGGTATGTGATAGTAGAAACAGAATTGGAGAAAGCTGGAAAACAAGAAGTGCACTTTCAGACACTTTGCATGAGATATATGTGAGATATCCAATCAGACATTAGAAGTAATCCATCATCCAGGAACAATTCTAGGATGGAGGCATAATTTTGGTATAATCAACATATTGTTGTTGTTAGGTACCATCAAGTCGGTATACAAATGTTAGTGACCCTACATAAAACAGGAAAAACAGTATTGTTAGTGCTTCTCTGCTATTCATAGGGTTTTCAATGGCTGATTTCTTTTTGCCAGTGGGTTGCTGGGTCCTTCTCCCAAGCCTACAGCACCTGGTGTTCCCAGGTGGTCTCCCATCCAATTACTAACCAGGTCTGACCCTGCTTAGCTTCCAAGATCTGATGGGATCAGACACCATAGTGGTACAGCTGCAGGATAATCAGCATATAGATGCTATTAAAATCTTGAGATGAGATCACTAAGAGTGTGAGCACAGGTAGAAAAAAGAGGACACTTTGGACTGAGTCCTCAGTTCTCCTATGTCTAAAAGTCTGGAAGAGGAAGATAATACAAGTAGGCTGAGTAATAGTGGTCCAGGAGGAAGTTCATGTGGGACATCTCCAAAACCAAGTAAGGATAGAAATTTATTTTACAAAAGTGAAAAACTGTCATATGCTCTTGAAATGAGGACTGAATATTGACATTGACTTTGGCAATATGGAATTTTTTATAATCTTAATAAGAATTGTTTCAGCAGAATCACTCCAAGAGAGATTGGGTGACAAGGAAAGCAAGATATCATCTATAAACAACTTCTTCATGGAGGTTTCTATAAAAGGAAAGACCATGGAATCTTAGAGGGAGATGTGGAAATTTGGGATGGTTTTTAAGTTTAAGATTAGAAATCCTTGTTTTGTTTTTATGCTATTGGGGAAAACTAATTACGCAGGAATGATGGTGGGGATAATTATAGAAGCAGACATCATAAACAGGCCAGAGGGTATTGGGTCCAGTGCTTAAGGGGATGGAGTGACCTCAAATAAGCATATCAGTATTGTTGGTATTATTTTAATTATTTCCTGAACTATTAAAGTTGGGCTGTTTACTTTGCGGTCACCCTCTCTCTCATTCCTCTCTGCTCCTTCTCCCTCCTCCCCCTCCTGTCTTCTCCCATCATCTTTTCCTTTTGCTGGATCCCTCCCTCCTTTCTGCTTCCTCAATTGTCCCTTCTTTGCTAAGTTCACATTAGCTTTTTATTATGTTCCAATTTCTGTATAAGATTTTTTTCCCTCTTTTAATTTTGATTCAGCTCCCACATATGAGTGAGAACATGTATTTCTCTTTTGGGGCTTATGTTAATTCACTTAAAATAAAGAATGGTAATAATACAAATGGGCTAGAATATTCATGTAATACTACTGACAATGTAAAAAGATAGATCACTGCAGAAAAAAGTTTGGACTTAAATCATAATGGGAATGCAAGGGTATATAGAAAAATAATCCCACAAAAAGACATGCAAGTAGAAGAGAGGCCTTTGGTGAGGGGGTGGGAGAGGATGGAGGAGGTGCCCAAGAGGGTAAGGGGGAAGTTATCTATGCAATTTACAATGAAATGCATATACGGAAATGTCACAATGAAATGCATGTCAGAATGAAACACATTAAGTTGTACATTTAAAAATTTCCAATAAAAAATAAGCATATCACCTGCTCCTGCAAAATAATAGGCTATTTTGTTGTTACTAATGATCTTACCCACAAATCTTCTTTATCTCACCTTATTCTAGCACATTTTTAGTAGCATTTTCCCAACTGATTTTTAAAATATATAGCCATTTTTGAGAAAATATTTTGTGGTTCAGATTCATCTATTTTTAATTAGCCAAACATTGTTTTTACAGTATCTAATGGAGAATTTAAAAGTTTCATCAACTAAAAGGCATATTTTGCCAAAATTAAATCAACTTGAGAGAATGAAAAGTTTGGGTTTATTTCAAAATTTTAAGCTTTCAAGAAAAAGAATGCACAAAACTTGGAATTCTAGTTTCTCATATTCTGACACTAAATATGTGAAATTCCTGGGTCCATTCTAGATTAAAGGAATAGAAAAAATGGGAAAAATCCAACTGTGAAATGTACCAAAAAACTTTTAAGCTAAAATCTCACTAAATGGCCAGCCTAGCAATCATATTTTTTAATTTTGATTAATTAATTTATTTATAGCAATAATAGAAATTTTGCTTTTATAAATCCCAAGATATTTGAAGTGATTTCACAGAAATGGTTGCTTTGTGTGTTTATTGAGAAAAGAAGAACAGAAGATCTGGTACTCGTCAACCAATGAAGGATATTAATATTGTTTTCTCATAAAATTAATTAATAAATGTGAAAATATATGATTTTTCTAGCAAACACAGAAATGAAGTAAAAAGCAATAAGCAGTATTTCACTTATTTAAAAGGTAAAAATGCTATGCATATATGTTTTCCATCATTTTATGGTTTCCGCAGGATAAATTATTCAGTATGGGGTAATTAAATGAAAAGTTATAAGCAATTTTATGAATTTGGAAATAAAAAGTTAAATACTTCATAAAATATAAGACTACTCTACCGCAAATGCAGTATTTATAACATTAGAATAGTACTGATGTCTTTGAAATTAACATTTTTTAATTTAATGTACAGTAAATTTCACTGTTGTGCATGTTCTGTATTGACAAACGTGTAGAGTGATACCACACAGCAGACCCATTACCCATAAAGTACCCCTCTACAGTCAATCCTTTCCCCAACTCAACTCCTGAAAACCACTGATCTATTATCTGTATTATAATTTGCTTTATTCCAGGAAGTCATGTCATTGGGTTTATAGCTTTGTGTTTCTTGTTGAATAGATATATGGGAACCAAATATTCTAAGCATAAAAATAAATATACTTCCTTCATGACTTTGGACATGTTTGTGGTATGTGTCTATGGGAAGGGAGGAGTGAAGTGGGTAGGGAAGAAGCAGTGGGAAAGAAGAAAACTGGGAAAGGAAGGGAGAAATATACAATGTGTTTGTTCACATGCTTTTTATGCAAGTGTGTTTTCTACATGAACTCTGGTCATTTTTCTTTAGGATGTACTAGGTGGTCACAGTTTGGAAAATTTGCTAAAATGTACTACTTTTGGTAGTACAGAAAGATACATTTTCTGTCCATAAAATTATATGTTTGTTGAGACTTTGTCACCTCTGACTTTGATTAGTTTGTTGTACAAATGGTTGTACAAATAGTTTGTTGTACATGAGCATTTTTGATTCTGGCTATTTTACTTAACATAAAGCATTCAGGATTCTTCTGCATTGTTGCATGTATCAACTGGATTTTTTCTTGCTATTGCAGAGAGCTTTTCTATTCTGCAGATGTACCACAGTTGCATTTTCTATCGATCAGTTGAATTATTTGCAGCTTTTAAGGGATTATACACAAACTGCTCTAAACATTTTATACAGATTTTTGTGTGAAATACTGTTGCCTTAAAAGAGAGATAGGATATTTTATTTGAAGTTGTAGGCTCTTCTATAACAGGTACACCTTGGAGTGTGAAGACAATTTAGACAAGCTCTTGGCTCTGATTCTTTTCCCTGTCCTTATGCAGCTATAATGCCATCCAAGATAATTAGAAACCTCTTTGGCACACAATGGAAAATGTAGTTGACTGTGTATGCAGAAAAACCCATGTTTTTAATAATTTTTTGTATCATACTTACGATATGGTTTTAAGTTCATTGATACAAATTTGCGTGTCTCAGAAGATACCATATTCTAGTATAGGGAATTGTGTAAGAAGACATAGAAACTTATCAAAGTTCCCCTAATAACTCAAAATCTTAATGATCAGCATTAGTTTTCAATGATCTTTTTATCTCTAAAAATAAAATAATAATTTTATTATTATTTTACCTTCAAGGAGCTTACAGAGATAGATGACATAGATAGGTAGGTAGATAGACAATAGATGGAGAGATAGATAGATGATAGATTGATGTTGTTGTTAGGTGCCATCGAGTCATGTGCAACTCATAGCAACCCTCATAGAGTTTTCAATGATTATTTGGGGATTGCCTCAGGAGTGGATTGCCACATCCTTCTCCCATTTTTGCAGTGCTAAGAATCGAACCTGGGACCTCAGAGACTGCAGAGCAGTGCTCTACCCACTGAGCAAAATCTGATGGATTGATAGATAGATGATAGATAGGTAGATAGATAGATAGATAGATAGATAGATAGATAGATAGATAACAATCCAGGACAGAGGGAGCCCAGCTTTGGGAGCTATGAAAATGTGCCCTAAAGGAGAGATAGGATATTTTACTTGAAGCTGTAGGCTTCTTCTATAACTGGTACACCTTGGAGTGTGAAGGCAATTTAGACAAGCTCTTTGCAATGATTCTCTTCCCTTTCCTGATGCAGCTATAATGCCATCCAAGATAATTAGAAACTTCTTTGGCACAGAATGGAAAAGTGTAGTTGTCTGTGTATGCAGAACATATCATTAACCATCTTCTTCTAAATTTGTCTGATAATACCCAAATGGTCAATTACACAACACCACTATTAAATTTGGAGAACATTAACAAAGAAGGATGAAGGACTGAGTCATTCTAAAGTAAAGTCATCTGATTCCATTTGTACAACAAACTAATCAAAGTCAGAGGTGACAAAGTCTCAACAAACATATAATTTTATGGACAGAAAATGTATCTTTCTGTACTACCAAAAGTAGTACATTTTAGCAAATTTTCCAAACTGTGACCACCTAGTACATCCTAAAGAAAAATGACCAGAGTTCATGTAGAAAACACACTTGCATAAAAAGCATGTGAACAAACACATTGTATATTTCTCCCTTCCTTTCCCAGTTTTCTTCTTTCCCACTGCTTCTTCCCTACCCACTTCACTCCTCCCTTCCCATAGACACATACCACAAACATGCTCAAATTCATGAAGGAAGTATATTTATTTTTATGCTTAGAACATTTGGTTCCCATATATCTATTCAACAAGAAACACAAAGCTATTGAGTATTAATTACTGAATTTTAAATATGAAATATAAATGTATATATGACATGTTGTTGTTGTTATTAAGTGTCATTGAGTAGGTGTCTAATTCAGAGCAACCATACGTACAACAAGCAAACACTGTGGTTAGTGCTTCTGTGCTATTCATTGGCTTTTCAATGGCTGCTTTTTGGGAATAGGTTACCAAGTCCTTCTCCTAAGCCTACAGTACTTGGTATTCCCAGGTGGTCTCTCATCCAAATTCTAACCAGGCCTGACCCTGCTTAGCTTCCAAGATCTGACAGGACCAGATGCCACAGTGGTATGGCTACAGGCATAAATGACATATGTATAGTTAAATCCATAAATGTATTCATTCATGAATCAATATGGCAAATATTAATTATATGTCTCACATGAACCAGGCACTGGCATGCACAACCCTTGTCCTCATTATGCTTAGCACCTAATGGAGTACAAGAGATAAGGCAGTTGTAACACAGAGCAGTGTACAATGAAAAGGGGAGAATAATACCCAGTGTGTACTGAGAGCCCCTAAAGAGGGTCACTTTTCCCAGGTTGGGTTATGAACATCTCTATAGGGTATAATCCTTGAGTTGAATGTTGAAAAGACAAGTAGAAGGAAGGTAGATAAAGAAATCAAAAAGAAAAATGGTGTCCCAATCAAAGGATACAGCAAGATTCAGAATGGAAGTTGTATTTGAAGGTCTATAATAAGCCTGTATTCATCACATGTTTAGTTTACAAGATTATCACATTCCAGTCTTGACAATCTCTTGCCTTCCTACAAGTTAAATAGTTTTAAATGAACATGAAATTACTGCAGTTTCCTTGGAGTGTTAAATCTGTGCACATATCCTCTCTAAGGGTCTTAGTCACACAGTATGGTCAGGCAGGAAGTCCTCACTCAAGTGGCCTTCTGTGGGAGACAACTTCCTTCTTTTTCTTCTTTTTCTTCACACAACTAGGCAAGTGCCCTTGGCCTCCTTGCCAATAGCTTGCCACCATGCAACTAAGTTCTGGAAAAAAACAGTATGGATAGAAGTGATCCATACTGCTTCCAAGCCTGGCTCATAAATGTCTTCCACACTCAGCTCCACCTACTCTTCCTATTCAATAGGGACCTAATATATTGAAGGTAACAGCACCATGAGATGGAAGTAATCTACATTCCAGAAAATTGTGTGTGGCAGAGTACCTCCACTCATCTGCACTGGACTGTGACATGAGCACAAAATAAAACTTTACTGTGTTAAGCCACCGAGGTTTTAATATTGTGCCATTAAAATAGTTAACTCTAGCACAAAGCATTTATTCCTCCTCCAAACCTATATTCCAAACCATCCTCCAAACCTATATTCTGTGTATATGTATTTCTACTTTTTACTTTTTATATGCTATGTATTATTACAATATACTAGCATATTATGGCAACATAACTAATTTTTGCCACCTTCTTCCATAGAAGCCTAAAAGCCTGCCACACTTTTAACTCTGTGCCAGCTGATTTGAATTAAGCATTGACTCTGGCTGAGATCTCTCAATTTACACCCTAGAACCTTTCAAAACACCTCCTGGAAATATATTTACTATCTATGCAGACAGCTAGAGATGTCTTCCTGCATATTGTTTATTATTTTCCTTACTCACTGGGTACCTTTCTCTTTTGTCTTTTCTTTTCTTCATTTCTTTATGTTAATATTATACTGGGGCTTCTTTTTATAAGAAGCAATTTTTCTCTGCATTTTAGCATAATAATCAACCACTTAGGAATTCATCAGTATATAGTTTATTGTTGTTAGGTGCCATTGGGTCAGTGTCTGCCAACTCATAGCAACTATGTAGAACAGATGAAACAGTATTGTCACTGCTTCTCTGCTATTCATAAGGTACTCAGTGGCTGAATTTTTTTTTTGAGAGTGTGTGGCCAGGTTCTTCTCCCAAGCCTACAGCACTTCATATTCCCAGGTAGTCTCCTATCCATGTAGTAAACAGGTCAGACTCTGCTTAGCTTCCAAGATCTGATGGAATCGGATCCCACAGTGGTATGGCTGCAGGCAGTATATAGTTTAGTACAAGTTAATTACTTTTAACAAGAAAACAACTATCTCATGAGTACATGGGAATAATAGGGGAACTTAACTCAAATATGCCTATGAGTTTTACTACATACTAGTCAAAAGGTCCCATAAAACTCATAAGTTGATAAAAGTGTAACCAAAAGTGATGTAATAGTTGCAAAATGGAAAAGCAAATGCTGTATTACTTTGTACCCGTCTACATTTACCAATAAAAAAATTAGGAGAAAAATAATCACATAAAATATAAGAAAAGAACCATCTTAAGCTTTTGTATTTAAATTATTTCTAACAACAATAACATAAGAACATTTTTCAAAAATGGTTAAGTGCTTGCCTTAAATTATGAAAAGATATAAAGACATTTAAAGAAAAAATAATTTCTTCTCCATTTTCTCCAATTCCCACCAGGCAGTAACCAGAATAACATTATTGGTTTTACCTTCAAATTTTACTTTATTAGATTTGTTTATTACAAAAGTTATAAAAACTTGCTGAAACAAGTAAAACAATGCAAAGATGTATAATATAATAACATTTTTATCCTCCTTCCAAATCAACTCCTGGGATTAACCATGTCAACAATGTGGTATATACCCTTACAAACTTCTCAGTGTGAAAGCACCACAATATATTTTTTAAACTTTTTTATAAAAATAGTTGATATTTTATCTCTAATTGTTTTTGTGTCTTAACTATGTATCCTGGATAACCCTCAAGGACAATAAATGTAGATCTAGTTCATTCTCTTCAATAATGATCTAATGTTCTATTGTTATTATTGTTCCATAGTATGGATTAAATAAATGCATTTAACATTTTTGATATTGATATTCACTTTTCTCAGTTTCTTTATGAGCACAGAGTCATTACAACAAACATGGTCATGTACATACTTGGGCATAATGCACTAGAGTTACATTCAAAATATTTAATAGCTGGCATGGCAAAGAAACTGAATAATCAGATCTGATACCCAATCAATTAGCTGGTATACTTAATTTAATTTTCAGCATGCATTTCATATATTTATTGGTGCACATATTTCTATAATATAGTTTTCCCCCAAATTATTGTTGTCCAGGTTCCACTTGTCTATTGCCACATAGTAAATCAGCCCATGCTCTGGAACTCAGGAAAGGCTCTGATGAGAGGCTCTGACCTTGGATCTCTCATAAAGTTGCAGTTGGATGGTGACTGGTGGTGAGACAATGATGGGCATCTGGAAGACCTGTAGGCTACTCAGATTCCTTTCTGTCTTCATGTAGTCTCAGTGCTTCTCCATGTGGTCTCTAGCATGTGCTAGCTTAAACTTCCTCACAGCATGGTGTTCTCAGACCTGATGGCTTATTCACATGGGAGAGCTTAATACTGCAAGGAAGTATTTTCATGGCCAGACATGGCCTTCTGTGACTTATCCAGAGAGGTCAAGTGACCTTACTTCTACTACATTTTGCTAGGTACAGGTGAATCACAAGACTCAAAGGGAAAGGATGAGACTCCATTCATTGGTGAAGGAGTGGCAAGAAATAGTATTTTGATAACTTTGGAAAATAAGATATGCTACAGTCATTCTGCTAGCTACAATATATATCCTTCCCACAAGCAAAAAACTTATCTTCTCCAAAAATCCCTCAAAAGTTTCATCCTATTATGGCATGAGACTCAAGAACAAGGATCTTACCATCTGAGTCTGATCCTGATATAAGTGAGATTACTTGTGTGTGGTCCTTCAGGTGCATATTGTTTGGGATTCTTCATCTCTGTATGCAGATCTGTGACCCCAAAAGACAAATTATGTGTCCCCACATACCTGAAACACAGAGGTGGGACAATCATGGGATAACCACTATAAAGGAATTCATTCAAAAGAAAGGGGAAATAGGAGGTCCCCAGTAGTTGCTGGTATATACCAATTTTGAAAGTCTTCCATGTTACCATTTCCCTCATCAGAATCCAGTATGGCCCTCTGAGACTAGTTTTCCAGGGTCTTAGTTCTGCCTTGTAAGTCATGATGCTACTTTTATCTTTATCTTTTGGTTATTGTGTGTGTGTGTGTGTGTGTGTGTGTGTGTGTGTGTGTGTGTGTTTGTTGTTGATTAGTTTTGTTTACTTTTCTTTCCTTTTCTTTCCTTTTTCAGACAAGATTTCACTCTGTGGCCCAAGTTAGCCTCAAGCTCATGGGTTCCAGCTTCAGTCTTCAGAGTAGTTAAGATTACGGGCAGATGTAATCAAGCTTATTTTCAAAAAGTTAAAAATTAGCCATTATTTTCAGCTGAGATGTACAGTTTTCTCAGCCTGTAGAAGTTCCTGCCTTTAAAATTCAAGGGTCCAAAAGGCTCTTCTTATTTTCCACTACCTTTGACCCTTTAGTTCCTGCAGCCATACCATTGTGGCATCCGACCCCACCAGATCTCAGAAGCTAACCAGGGTCAGACCTAGTTAATACTTGGATGGGAGATCGCCAGGGAACACCAGGTGCTGTAGGCTTGGGAGAAGGACCCGGCAACCCACTCCCCCAGAAAATCAGCCATTGAAAACCCTATGAATAGCAGAGATGCACCGACAATACTGTTTCACCTGTAAGCTTAAGAGAAACAGAGTATGTTCTTCTCTTCTGTTTTCTATCTCCAGCTCTTTACACGTTACTATAATATTTGATTTTGTCTCCTCTGGCTATCCTTTGAAATGTTCTGTTTAGTTTTTTATCTTCTTCATGTCTTCCTTTGACTTTAGCTGCTCAAACTTCAAGGGCATGTTTCAGAGTCTCTTTTGACATATAATTTCATCTTTTCTTTTTTTCTGCCTTTTTAATAGCCTTTTCTTCCATCATGGATGATGTCTTTGTTATCAAGCCACTATTCATCTGGTCTTCTATTCATAGTGTCTAATGCATCAAACGTGTTCTTAAGGTGGTCTCTGAACTCAGGATATACTCAAGGTCATACTTTGGCACTCATACACATGTTCTAGTTTTCTTCAGTTACAGTTTAAGTCTGTACATGAGCAATTGATGGGTTTGATCTACAATCAGCACCTGGTCTATTTCTGACTTTTGATATTCAGGTTTTCCATCATCTCTTTCCACAAATGTAGTCAACTTCATTCCTGTATGTTCCATCTGCTGAAGTCCAAATGTACAGTCACAGTTTATGTTGTTGAAAAAGTGTATCTTCAGTGAAAATGTCATTGATCTGACAAAATTCAATCATGCAATTACCAGCATTGTTTCTGTCACCAAGGTTATATGTTCCAACTACTGAGCCTTCTTCTCTGTATCCAACTTTTGCATTCCAGTTGCCAGTAATTATCAAAGCATGCTGATTGCACGTTTGATCCATTTCAGACTGCAGAAGCTGGTAAACATCTTCCCTTTCTTCATTTTTAACCTTAGTGATATATGTATAAATTTGAATATTAGTCATATTAACTGGCCTACCTTATAGGAATATGGATATTATTCTATAACAGGCAGCATTGTACTTCAAGACAGATCATAAAATATCATTTTTGGTGATTAATGCAACCCCATTTCTCTATAAGTGGTCATTCCTGGCAGAGTAGACTATATGATTATCTTATTCAAAATGGCCCATTACCAGTCCATTTTAGCTCACTCACGCCTAGAATGTTAATGTTTATGGGCTCCATTCCACTTCTGACAGTTTCTAATTTTCCTAGATTCACACTATGCACATTCCACATTCCAATTATTAATGGATATTTACAGTTGTTCATTCTCATTTTGAGTCCTCCCATATCAGCAAATGGAGGTCTCTGGGGCTTTACTGAATTCTTACCATTAAGGACAACTATAGGGAAAACATTAAACAATGTAGGAAACATCAGAAGGAATACAAAGAGTCCTTACACCAAAAAGAATAGGTAGATCATCAAATATTTCAAGGTGTTGTATGTGATTAGGGACCAATGATACTGAAGGAAGAAGTGGAAGATACCTTGAAGGCTTAGGCAAAACAGAAGGCTCCATGACTGATGAAATACCAAATGAGATGATCAACAAACAGATGGAGCATGGAGGAGCTTGCTTGTTTATGCCAAGACTATGGAAAACAGCTACTTAGCCAAATGACTGGAAGAGATGCATATTTGTGCCTATTCTCAAAAAAGAGGATCCAGCCAAATGTGGAAATTATCAAACAATACCATTAATATCACATGCAAGTAAAAGTTTGCTAAACATCATTCAGGCCTGCAGCGGTAGCCCTGTGGCATCCGATCCCGTCAGATCTCGGAAGCTAAGCACGGTCGGGCCTGGTTAGTACCTGGATGGGAGACCACCTGGGAACACCAGAAGCTGTAGGCTTGGGAGAAGGACCTGGCAACCCCCTCCCAAAAATCAATCTGCCATTGAAAACCCTATGAACAGCAGAGAAGCACTGACAATAGTGTTTCCCCTGTTGAACAGAGGGTCGCTATGAGTCGGATACCGACTCGAC